>MNCI01028028.1:7239-37600 GCA_015680685.1 Gnetum montanum | reverse complement strand
TTCTTTGAATTTCCATGTATTTTTATTTTTGATTTTTTTTCATAGAAACCATACCATGCAAACACATGCTTCCTATTATGATCATAAAACTCAAGAAGGAAGTTGAGAATAGAAGATGATAAATCTCCTTGAAGTCACACCCTTACTCATCCTCCTTGGTCCATTACAAGTTTGTTAAGTATTAAGATCATTGATTACTTTTATGTTTAAGTTTGAAAGAACCTCATGCTTCTAGGATACAAAGTCTTGTAGAGTTTGATGAAATGGGTGAATGTCATGACTTACTACTTTCTATCATCAGAGAATTAATGATCAATTAATCAAGGACAAAATCCAAAGATAAAATATGATCATTTATTAATCAATCATACCACATCATTAAACATTGTACTATTCATTTCCAAAAATAAAATCAATTACAACAAAAGTGCAATATTAAGCATGAATGAAACCAAACAAAACAAAGAAAAGAAAAAAAACAAAGTAAAATATATAAAGAAATTGAAAAATATTCAAGAAAAATGGAAAACATATGAAGAATAGTGTAAAAAAGGGTTGAAAAATCTGGGAGTCTATATCTAATTTTAACATAGGTAATCATTTCCCCCATGACTTACTTGGAAGGAGGAGATTTGAAAGAGAGAGCATGCTTGTCCATTTGTTAAGGTGTCTATGTTACCTGTTATTTTTTATTCTACGAATGGTCCTGTTTCCTGATTGTCGACTAGAAACCATTTATTTAGGCTTAAAGAATGGTAGATCATCATGGCTGTAGAAGGAGAGCTTGCATGAATGATATAAGGTCCTCTAGTTCAGAAAGATAAAACTTATTTTTATGGAAACATGGATCTTTATTATACTCTATGCTCTTTCATTTATTATTATACTTCGTCTATGATATGCCTTAATTATTCCATTTGAGAAAATCCATGGCTTGGGCATCTATGAAAAAGAGAGTAATACTTGGCTAAAGCTACATTAAGGGATTCATAATTCCCTTGTTGCCACAATTGAATCTATTTTCTTAGATTAAACACCATAGTGCATGTTTGATAGTTGTCACTAAATAACTCCAACATCATACTCCACTTTCTAACAGATTCCAATTCCAGGGACCAATACCAATGTTTAGCCTTTTTGATCAATGTCATGAGAAATAGTTGAAGCCTTTCTCATTCATTTCCAATATTTTATAAGACGTAGGCATCTTGGAAGTGTTGCAAGAAATGTTAAGGATCTACATTGTAGTCTCCCTCAAATTTTGTAATGTTTTCATATTTAGATGTTTAATCCAAATATCATTTTGATGCATAATTGTTGTGTATACAACCTTCCTTATATTATACATAGTCCTTTTAGCAAGAAGGGATTCATTATAATCATCTTGATCATCATGGCCCCTATCTTGATCATGTCCTCTTCTATTATACATGTTATGTCTTCTTTCATTTTAATGCTCTTTGGATTACTCTCATTCTCTATCCCTTCTACCATCTTTGTCTCCATCTCAATTATTATTCCTTTTTCTGGCCTTCATTGGATCATTTATTATTTTCCCTTTTGTCATATCTACACTCATTCTCATGATAAGTTTATGATGATGATTGATAGCTTAGAGAATATGCCAACTTGCCCTCATTCCATGACCTCTTAGTTCATTCTTAGATGGCCTACTAGAAGACCTAGGTCTTGAGGTCCTCCTAGAATTCAATTTGGTTCTCCCTCTTCCTTTGTTACTAGCCAAGGTTAAGCATAGCCATGGATTTGTTATATCATCTACATTAAGTGATGGTTTGTTTCCTTCTCTTCTAATTGTGACATAAGAACAATACTAGTCTCCTTTCCCTTGAACAACTTCCTATCAAGCTTCTATGAAATAATTCCCTTGGCATTGGGCCTTAGTAGACTAGTAGGACCTTGACATCTCATTAAATNCTAGTAGGACCTTGACATCTCATTAAAGCTCTTGTACTCACTAGTGATTGCCTCCAATCCAATATTTATTAATGTTTCCATAAGCATTGACGGGATTTAATGATTAAGAAGTAACACTATGTTGCCTTCAAGGTTCCCCCATCTGATTTGATCATCTTGGTAAAGTAAAAAGTTAAATTTCAAATAATAAGGATCTAGATAATGGTAGCCAACCTTAACTTAATAGGGTACTACGTCTTTGTTTGTAACTATTCTATCATGTTTCCTTGTATAATCATGAACAAGTGAGAAATTAAATCTGTGAGAAGAATAAATTTCTCAATTATTATGTATGTATGAAATAAAATATTATTATTTCTCAAGTTATAAATCATTAATCTCATAATTGTAATCATGAATGGTAATAACTATCTAAATCAACAACACTGGTCCCTAGCACTAGTGCCAATGATGAGTAATAGAGTAGTCTTAACACCCAACTATATAAATCACAAGCATACACACGTAACTTGCTTGTAATCTATGGAATACATTAGCTTTGTATTTAGATGGTTAATTATTGATCATAGGTCACTATCTTCCCTGTTATACTTGTAAGGTCCTTAGTACATATAATTAAGTACAATTGAGGTGTTTGATGTTGATATTGGTTAAGTCATAGTAAAATATTAAAAATCTAGTTTATCTAATCTAAATGCAAGAACTAAATCTATTTTAGCCTAAGTGATGAATTATCATTCCTAACTTGCCGTACACATCCTAAACTTATATTGCCAAGCATATCAAGTGGCACACTACTTGGATTACCAAATGTTAACATATTTATGTTTGAAATTGGTCATACTCATGTTATGTGTTTAGCATGCATATAAACATAAATAATTAACTAATTACACATAAATTAAATGGGAAATGAAATTAAATTTTAAGTAAAGAAATATTAAGCTAAGTGAAAGGGCCTTCAATAACTACTCAACATGACTTATCCTCTTGAATTTTTTTTAATATCTTTATAAGTTTTGTGACACTACCGACTTCCACTAATTTTGCTTTCCTTTCATGTGAGATATTTAGGTTAGTTTGCTTAGCTATAAATATTTCAATTTAAAGGGAATGTGAAAATTTTAAAAATGGTTAAAAGTTCACTTACTACTAGATATTTTTGAAAAAGTGTATTTTCTTTACCGCTTCAACTACAATGCATGTTGCCAATGTGGCATTGGCTATTAAGATATATGGACCACATGAGGCTGAGTTATAGATACCTATGGATGTGCCTGCATAATTATTTTGTATTTTTTCTATTTATCCTTATCAAAATCTTTGCAACTTTTTCCAACCATGTCTTTTTAGGTCTTTTACTATCCTTCCTTATCCATGTCCTTTCAACTCTTTCATACAATATCCTTTTTGAATCTTTTATTGTCCATCCTTATACAATTCCTTTCAATTTCTTCATACCATATATCTTTTCCTATCTTTTACTATCCATGTTTATCCAAATTCTTTTGAACTTTTTCATACATGTCTTTTCGTTATCCATATGAAGTCCTTTCAATCTTTTTTGTCTTTGCAAGTAGATACTGAACAAAGATATTTTGTATGGGTTTCAATACAATAAAATTTTGCTCTGAATGGTTTTCCATATTATGGGAGCTGCCTGGACCACACACAACATTCAGCAACACAGTAAAAGTTTTCTATACCACGTCTTTGTTTTTGCTTCTCTACTTGGCTAGATGTAAATTTGATATAACTAAAATATGTGAAAAAAGTTAAGGCATGCGTGTGGGTGCCCTATCATGTGGATACGCCATGCCATTCATCAAGTATGGTTATGAGGGCCGGGTTGGGACATTTCATTATTACATCTAACAGTCCACACACAGAGTCATCCGTTTGGGTGGGGCTTTGTTGCAGTGATTGTTAGTGGAAACATGTACGGAATGCAAATCCTCCTTGAGTTTAGCAAGAAAAAGTTAGTGTAACTTTATATCATGAAGGGCAATGCAGCTACAACCTGAAGTGCATAGTTATGCTACCAATACTACCATCCAACTGATATCAGTAGTCTGTCCAAAATAAAGAAATCTTTCAACCTATCCTAGCTGAATCTCATGATCGCAATGAATTTTTCCCTGGAGACCCTAACTATGGCCTAGAAACATCTTCAGAATGCAAAATTATAGGTAGAAACCATGTATGCAGCAGAGGAAACTCTGCAGCAAGTTCTGAACTTGAACATCTTGGATAATCAGATGCACTACAGATTCCATCTGGTGCTTTTACTGGTCTACAAGCAATTCCCCAATGTAGCTACAATTGTTAAGCAAGCTCTGGCCAAGTTGCTTGTGTACTACTATCCACATGGAGGCAGGCTCCAGATAAAGGAGCCCACAACCCACAAGCTAGAGGTGGACTGTAGCGCTGGCGGTGGTGCCATGGCAAAATTCCTCTACAGTGGCACTGTGCTCGGAATTTCGCCTTCTCACGTCATCCGTAACGGCTCCGAGATTTCGAAATTAGGAGGAAATAGATATTTTAAGTACTTAATAACACACCTCCTTTTGGAGAATGGAAATAAATGTACTTCTATTTTTACCAAGACTTTTTATTTTATTAGGAAAAATTTATTTTCACTTGTAATAAAGTTTTTCCTTACAAAATATTGCATAAATATAATAATATTTTTTTTTCGACATCCACACATCTTATTCACATTTTTGATACACATTTTTACATATTAAGTCCCAAAGTACAAGGGACTTATGATGAATCTTTATTGCTAGCACCATAAATTAAAATTTTAGTCTTTATCAATATTGACTTTCATACCAGAATGATTGTAGTAGTTACAGAGGATTTAAAAGATGTAATTTAATCTTAAAGATAATTCTGTAAACAAAGCCACACCATTAATAACAAAAAGAAAAGCAAACTCGAAAGTAATCCATTGGCTATCTAGAGCATCTTAGATGTAATAAAATTTCAGTTTCAGTCAACACTTTTTAATTTTATTTTATAAATGTGAATCATCCTTGATTCTTCTTTTACCATGCTAATGGAAGAAAGACATCAATTCATCAACACCTGGAACAAGGGCATTAAGACAATTCATCATTGATGAAGCCTTATACGATATAGGCTATTGCAGATCAACTACATGAACTCTAATGGCCCTTTTGAAGAATCTAATGGCCCCTATGATTTATTTATTTATTTTTGTAATGAATATACTATTGGAGAATGATTCAAACTAGACAGCTGTATTAATAGCTTTTTGACTTGATCATTTGTAGTATGTTAGTTCCTTGATTTTTTTTCTCTATTTTTCTGTTCTAAGATCATGGCTAATATAGTGCCAACATTTTATGTAATTTAGTTACATTGTAAAGCCACTATAAAGGCTATTTTAGTATTGAATAATGTGTGGCCTATGCTTTGGTAAAGCCACTTAAGAGTCTTTGGTTGTATTGCCTATGCTTTGGTAGATTCTCATAATCATAGCAAGCTTGATGAAAAATCTATCAAATGTACTTTTATTAGCTATTGTTCTAATTCCAAAGCATATAGGCTATATAACCCTATTAGTGGAAAAGTGTTCATTAGTAGGAATGCTAAGTTTGATGAATTGGCAAGGTGGACATGACACAAGAATAATGAAGGATTGTACTTCAAATTTTTAATCAATGGAGAAAAAAATGAAGTTCAACAGCAAACTACTTCTACCTAACCAGATTCATCAATTCTAGCATCACTAAATTCTACTATTTCAAGTTCCAGCAATCATAGTACTTCTCCAAGAAAGTTCAAGTTATTGACTGAAGTCTACGAGACAACACAAGCCTTGTTTTTTGCAGATCCAACAAGCATTGAAGAAGTAGCAAAGAAGGAAGAACGATGTAATGCAATGGTAGAGGAGCTGAAGGCAATCCAAAAAATGATACATGGGAATTGGTAGAACTACCAGAAGGCAAGAATATTATAGAAGTTAAATGGGTTTTTAGAACAAAATATGATGCAAATGGTAGCATTCAGAAGCACAAGGCTCAACTCATGGAAAAAGGATATTCAAAGCAACAAGGTGTAGATTTTGAGGATACTTGTTGACTAGCTGCATAGTTTGAAACTGTAAGATTACTGTTAGCCTTCGTTGCTCAATTGAATTGGCCAATTTATCAGTTTTATGTAAATCTTGCATTCCTAAATGGAGACTTAAAGGAAGAAGTTTATGTATCTCAACTTGAAGGCTTTATTGTTCAAGGAAAAGAAGAGCAAGTCTATAGGTTAATAAAGGCACTTTACGAATAGAAGTAGAATCCAAGGGCATGGTATAGCAAAATTGACTCATATTTTCTTCAAAATGGCTTTGAAAGTAGTGATAATGAATCCAATCTTTATTTCAAGAGACAAGGTAAAAATGACCTTATGATTATTTGCCTCTATGTGGATGATATGATATACATGGGTTCTTCTTCTTCACTCATTAAAGAATTCAAAGTTTGCATGAATAAAAAGTTTGAAATGTTAGATTTAGGTGTGCTACACTACTTACTTGACCTTGAAAAAGATGGAATCTTTCTATCACAAATAAAATATTATATTAATTTGCTTAAACAATTTAACATGTTGAATTGCAAAATTATAGTAACACCTATGAACTTGAATAAGAAGTTGTACGTTAATGATGGTACTGAACAAGAAAATGTAAGGCATTTCAAGAACTTAGTAGGAGGCTTAATCTATTTGACTCATACGAGACCTAACATAGCTTTCTTATTTGGAGTTATTTCAAGATTCATGCAATCTCCTACAAAGCATCATCTTGGAGCAGCAAAGAAAGTGTTACAATATATTGCAGGAATAATTGATTTTGGACTATGGTATGGTCACGTTTCAAAGTTCAAACTATATGGATACACTGACAATGATTGGGTTGGAAGTTTGGAAGATAGAAGGAGCACTTTGGGTTATATTTTTAATCTTGGCTCACTTTCCATATGTTGGAGTTCAAATAAGTAAGCCACAACTACCTTGTCTTCATCTGAAGTTGAATATGTAGCTGCAACCTTATTAGCATGTCAAGCAATCTAGTTAAGAAAAATTCTTATAGATCTCAATTAAGAGCAAAAGGAAGTAACTAAAATTTATCGCAGCAACAAAGCTACAATTGCAATGTCAAAAAATATAGCGTACCATGGAAGAAATAAGCATATTGAAATTTGAGTTCATTTTATTTGAGATCTTGTGTGAAATGAATTGATTATCTTGAATTACTGCAATATGAATGAGTAGGTGGTTGATACTCTCATGAAGTCCCTTCCTCAAGAAAAACATGTTTATTTTAGGCTTAAACTTGGTGTATGTAGTTTTGAATAAGGGGGAGCGTTGGAGAATGATTCAAACTTAACAGTGGTATTAATAGCTTCTTGACTTGGTCATTTGTAGTCTGTTAATTTTCTTGATTTTTTGTTTCTTTGTTTTTCTATTTTGAGATAATGGATAAGATAGTGCAAATATTTTCTGTAATTCAATTGCATTGTAAAGCCTATATAAAATATTGTTTAATATTGAATAATGTGTGGCACCTAAGCAATAAAAAAAAGCATTAGCTTCATGTAATCTTCTCTCTTTTGTTTTGGATTATCGTCACCTTTGTCCCTCTATTTATGCCTTCCCATCATATACTCTCTATGTAATAGAACTTTTTTATTTTTATTTTCACCAACATAATAGAATCTTAAATTTTTGTTTCCATTTTATTCTTAAAAAATTTTGCATGCACTCTAATAAGTCTGATAGAATAACGATTCTTGCACTTTTGAATCCTGTGAAACATAGTCAATAATTCAGGATGTTTGGAACTTGACTAGCAGACCCAGGGCACATGCACATGGGGCTACTACTACAAGAAGGAAGCAAAGAAATAGAGCTTCATCTACTATCAACTATCTTTGAAATATCTCAACGCTAAGGGCAGGAAGTAGTATGGGTGTGGACCTATTCAACTATTATGGAACTACAACTATGGTCAAGCTGGTCAAGCCCTGAACTGAGATCTACAAAACAAGCTAGAGCTAGTGGCAACCAACACCACTATGTGTGTTGTTCAAGACGACGAGAAACAACTTACCTTCAGTAGCAATTAGTATATTTGAAAATATAGAATGGAAGACCTGTTAAACTATGATGTAAATTAAATAATTAACCTACTTTATACAATGTCCATCCAAAGAAAAGGAGGGTACTTGTAACCGTTGGAGGACAAGTTTGGATATTGCCATGTTTAACCATTCAGTATGAGATACGTCCTGTGAATAAACTTGTTGTCAATAAACTTGTTTAAGGTGTAAGATTATGGGATCTAATTTTGAGAAGTAATGGTGGATCAAAATTTAGAAAGTGTCTTTAACATAGATGAGTTTGTTACTGTGCACTAGCGTTTTGTAGTAAATAGGATAATGGGATGTTTGCCCTTTGAATGCTAAATAGAATTTGCAATGTTAGTAGAGGTACAGGATCACGTTCTTCACCACATGGACGAAGCCTAAATGCTTATTTGGTTCTATCAAAGTTATTGTTTAAGATATGGAAACTTTGGGTTAGTAGGTGAACCTTTATCTATACAATAGGGCAAGGTAGATGTGATAGTGATATCTTAAACATAAGAGTTATCTGGATACCTATGGATCACCAAGACCAACTTTTCTCTGCTCTTCAGGTAAGTATTATAGTAAGCCCCAGGATAGATGACCATATAGCCTAATAAAATCTTGGCATGGTTCCACTACCTTTTGGGAGGTATCCTAAAAGAATGTCTATATATCAAAACAATTTACCATTTTTACAAAAATAAATAATCAGCTTTTGAAAACTACCCTTCTCTCTGTTTATGACTCTAAGGTCAACGGTTGGCTCTGGTTTTTCTGTTACAGCCATAGTTTTTTAATATCGCTATACATCATTGGTTAAACTATAAACTATAATTAGTAGAATTAGAAGTTTTTCTGACCTAAATTTAGTCAATACAATATTTTATAAAAAAATTTTATTTTAAGAAAATCAATTTTGATTCTTAAAAGCCCTTGGTTGTGGTAAAAATTCCTTTTTATTGATGTGGCATCTTTAGGAACAAAAAATGTCTTCTTAATTTGTAATTATAAGTGATTGGTATTAGAACCATGCATTACAAACATCCTTTTTAGCTTACTTGGTGTCTTATTTTCTCCTTGGCCATTTGTTGCCCATTAAAAATTTCAAAGTTGTAATCTTAAACCTTCACAATGCATCTCCTAGTCATCACCACATTGCCATCACTATAGAGGCATGAAAGACCATACTAATGTTTGTTGATGCCAACATTGCCTATGCTAGGCACGAGGCCATGATCAACGAACATGTGGACCATTATAGTTGCAAAGTAGTCAAAATGCACAAATCTAATTCATAGGAATTCAACAAATATTTTTCATTTACCTATAATATCTTACAAGCATACCAGAAAATTATTTGTTGGCACATTTAGACCATTTAATGAAGTAGTGAAGGTCATTACTAAGGAACATTTTGATCATAGTTTTATTCCAAAAATTAAAGAAGTGAAGGAGGGTTAACTAGACACCATTGGCAACTTACAAAATCTAAGAGATGTAGAGATTGAGGATTTTATTCTTTTCAAAGAATTGTGCTCTTGGCTAGGGAATATTTCTAGTTTAAAATCTTTAAAAATAAATAATTGCTAGATGATGTAGGTCATCCACATGCAAAGATTGTTGGATCTAGGAACACTTCAAAGAGCATTGGTGGGTTTTCACATCTTGCGAAGCTTTATGACATTACAATTAAAGGGTGTTTGCCCTATGAGTCATAGTTACAATGATGGTATTTTTTTTTCTTTGGCTGATGATCGGTTTCAAAGTAAAAAGGCCAATGAACGCCTAGATGATGAGTCATATTACCAAGATGGTTTTGACCATATTAAATTAGAGATTATAAGTTTTACAATTTACAATGAGGATCTTATAAGCCTTATTATTAATGATAAAACAACTAATTCCATTGGAACCTGCACGGTTTGGTCTGTCTTGGATCAATTTGGGGGCCATGCTCTTTTATCTCTAAATGTGATTAAAGGGTTTCTACAATTCTACATAACGTGCATTGTGGCCACAATACATCATACCTTAGCTTAGCACAATGTGTTGCACATGTATTTTACTGAATTCTTCTAAGCTCTAAATTGATGTCAGAAATTGCAATGACATTGGTAATTTTGTTGTAATTTCTGGCCCATGGATGAAGAGCAAACCTAGGAATGTTCGACAAGACTCGTCCTTTTAAGAAGTTTCCTATTCTAAGATTGTATCAAGGGTTTGCAATGGATGTAGGAATCTGGATCCTCTTATAACAGACATTAAAATATATTTGAGTGGTTGTACTTTTGCTGCTGCATAACCAACAACCATGATGTTGTAATTAACAAACAAGAATAACTAGCAAAATCAGTGCAGCAATGAACATGCTGACAAAAAAAACGCAACAATGAAGGACACAACTTGATTATGTTCAAAGCTTAAGCTTGAAATCATGATTCCATTGGAGGAGTAGAGGCAGACATGGCAGCAGTTACTAGCACAGAGTAGCAACCGATGTAAGATGTGGTTGTAACTACTCGACATTTGGAGACGTGGGGGAAGTTACAATAGAAAGTGATAGGTGTTTTGAAAGTTCTATTAACTCCAACAATGGTGGGCAGCTATAAAGCTATTTATGACTAGCTACAAAAAAAATCATCATTAGATCTTGGGGGTCTTGAGGGCTCTGAAATCCATTAGATCTTGGGGCAAGCCAAAAAACCAATGTACAATGGTTTCCCTTTTCCTTCGTGGCAGCACTTCCTACTTCAAAACCAGCAAAAGACAGTTTCCCTGGGCAGCATGGGAACATGTGTGCATAGGAACCACATAGATTCAATTCTAAATGGTGTAGGAACACACATGTATAGGAACTACATGGCTTTAGTCTTGAACGATGCATTTGTGCTATAGACGGTGCGTGAGAGGTCACAACCATTGATCAGTAGTGACAAACATGCCACATAGATAGCTGTGTGTCACCAGCAGTAGATCTGTTTGTCACTACATGGATAGTAGTGGCTTTGGACTACAATGAAGGACATGTGACTATAGAAAGTGGTGGTGTGGAGGTCTAGCCTCTCCTCTCTCTCCACAACAATGGTGACAATGAGACCCGGGAGCCTCCCCTCTTAGTGACAATGGCAGGTGACCTTATCTCTCTTTCCTATCCATGTGGTAGGACCTAACAACCTCCTCTCCCTAATGTGACGAATACAGAGATAGCATGCATAGAATCTACAGGGAGCACAAGGTTAAGTTCTCTCTGTCCAACAGCTTCCCTATTTGTTTTTCTGCCCCAATGATAAACTACACAAGCAGTCTCCTCTCTTTTCTCCAACATGTGATGACATTCAAAAACTGCAACAAGTGATGTCTCCCAGCAGTAAGGTTTCCTTTTCTATCCCAACAATGTAGCAAGCGATTAGATGGTGCACGGATTTTCTCCCACTCTAGCAAGTGACATGACAGAAGCATGTGGTAATGCAGAGTAGACATTAGTGACATCCCCCTCTCTCCCTCTTAAGGCAATGATCACAATTTTTTTACCTGGTCGTGGGTACCATTGGCAGCGACAAACCAGACAAACCAGCAATGCTAGTAGGACTGGTGAAAATTTAGTTATTTTAGTTACTTATTGTATTATTGAATTCAAAACAATCATTTAATTCAGGTGTGTGGTTTCAGTTTTATTTATTATTTTAAAATATCACATTGCCTTTTTCCAGGTAAGACTATTCTCAAGTTTTCATACCCATATGAAAGGTGTCATAACCAATGGTCTTCTTAAATGAGTTTTTTTTTTCTCAAGTGTTGGTGCGACCAAAATTTATACATCAACACCTTTTTAGCTTTAGGAAAAGGACAATATTTCTAGCCTTTTGTTTTTCCATATTAGTTTTTCTTATCATTTTTCTGGTACCTATTTTGTTTTCGATCCTGTTCCAAAACTTGTTGAATTTCTTTTTTTGCTAAAATCTATGTTTTCAGCCATGGTGTTGACAAATCTTTTTTAAGAATTTTCAAGATCTTTTATATTTTGATCTGAAAAGCTTGTCTTCTAAAAATTTTTGAGTCTCATCACCCATTTGTAATCCTTTTTTGAAATAGACTTCATCTTCTACTCCCATTTTTAGATTTGTGTTTTGGTGGTCCTTACTTGACTTTGGTAAGGTGGTTTTATTTAATTATTCACTTTTAAAATTATTTTCCTAAAATTTTTAATTTTACTATTTTTCTTTTAAATTTTATAAGTATTGCAATTTCATATATTTATTTTTCTTTAAATTTTTTAAATAGCATATTTTAGTGTTTTTACTTTGTTAAAAAAATTATTATTGCAATATTTCTTTTTCTTTTTGTTAATTTTAATGCTTTATTTTAACACTTATATTCTATGATTTTCTATTTTATGAGCAAACTTACCTCTGCCCCTAACCAACCAGCAACTTGTTACTTTACATTAAGGAAATGACGAACTTCTTGTTTTCCAAATTTTATTCTTAGGAGAACTCGGACTAGGATGGTAGCCAATCAATTCCCAACTCCCTTGGTGAGCAACCCCTTGAACTTTATTAACTACCACGATATCCCAAAATCAGTTCAAAATATAATTTTTTTTTCAATCCCACAAGCCCTACTAGCGATGCTTGCCAACATATATAATGTTTTGAAACCTTACTAGGCATCCACAAACTTGTTTAAAAAAACATAGCATGTAGGGTATTTGTGAAAATTTTGAGAAGCAAAGCCACCCAATGCTTCACAAGAACCAAACCCCCCTTCTCTACTTAGAAGTACTCCACCTAAACAAGAAGTCAAAGATGAACATAAGACTTACAAACTAATTAAGGATTTAAAGAAAATTAAAGCTAACATTTCAATGTATGACCTTCTACAATTTAATGAAATGAATGATGTAATCCAAGAGGTAGTTCATAAATCGGAAACCAATAAAGGAAAATCCATAGTAATCGAAAGGCATGTTCACTTTGTAGAAGGTCCTAACATGCTATTAGTACAAAATGCAAACAATTGCATGTCGAGCAAGAAAGATCAACCTCTTTTCCTAATAACTCTTATTATTTTAGGAAAGAACATTTATAATTGTTTGATGGATTCTGGAGCAACCATTAATGTCATGCCACTTGAGGTATGTAAAGCCTTAAGAGAACAAATGCTACCACAAACGAAAAGTGTAATACAACTTAATTGCTCTAATGTGCTTGTAGTAGGGTCATTAAAAGAAGTAGGAGTGAAAATTAAACAATACCCTACATTTACATGTTACACAAATATTTTAGTAGTTGACATGTCACTCACTTATGGTGTGCTCTTATCTAGGACTTTTGGAGCCAACTTTGGAGGCTTCTTTAAGATAGATTTCTCAGAACTATTAATCCCTATCAAAGGAAAATCTAAATATATGGTCATACCTAGAGAATCCTTTTATAAGCAATTTGTAACAAATTTTGATTAGCAAAATCAATCTTTGGAGAACCAAAACCCCAATCTTTACATTGGGGTTATTGAGGTTGAGCATGGTGAACATGTTACAAATGGCCATGTGAGTGAAACTACAAAATAAATCTTGTCTCTCATATAGATTCCCCCCAACCCTAAACCATATTTGATGAAGACACCTTATGTTCTCATTAACACAATGGATTTCTTCTAAATGACATGCCACCTTTAAGAAAGGACAAAGATACAAATGAGATCCCAACCATCAAAACATTAGAAGGTGTGCCAGATTTTGATGATGACATATCCATTGAACACTTTCCTAGAGAAGCTATGTTCGATGGTTTACAAAAACTTAGACCTAAGATTGAAACTCATATGAAGGAAGAACTTGATGAACTTCTAAGATTTAAGATTACTCATCTTATGAAACTTTTAAATTTACTGCCTACTGGAAAATGAACAAGAAAATTACAATTAGGTTTTGATTTTTGTAATCTTAATAATCAACAAATTGTTAAATGATGGCTTGACAAGAAACATGGGAGTAAAGCCTTTAAGATAGAAGATCTAGTCTAGAGAAATGGTAGAGCATTTGGTCAAACTACTCTTTAAAGTAAGTTCTCTCCTATGTGGTCACATCCATTCCAAATTACAAATGTCATTGGCCCTAATGTATACAAAATTTTTAATTGTAAGGACATAGGTTACATAGGAATTTTAATATATTTCATCTAAAGCATTTCTACTTAAGTGCCCCACGTGGACACTTGGTAGATTCTTAGTTGCATGTTTTCTTCCCCTCCACCATGCATTTCATTTGTATATAGTTGTATTTACATATTTTCTTTACATTTTCATCATCTCTTTCTTAGCATATTGGTTTTGGTTTTTACTTTTCATATGATTTTAATAATCATTATGATCGTTTGAGTTACTAGGAATTCGGTCATCATAACATCATTTGAAAATAATGCTTTATATATACTAGTACTATTACATAAAATCTCCTTATACTATATATGTCAATAATGTTATGATTCTTCTAAGTTAATTTTAAGGTTTTAGTTTTATTAGTTATGTTGGATTATGGTGGACAAGATTTATGCTACTTATCATGTAATCATCATGATCATGTGAGTGTAGGATAAGTGACATTGAAGAATGGTTATGCACAATCACTAAGTGACCTTGGAAAACTCCATTTCCTTTCTCCTAAGCCCTAGCCCTTAAGTGTAATATTCCATGGCTATCCTGTGAACAATGAGGTGAAGTATGTTCATCTCTACTTGAAAACCCTTAGCCACCTAGGAAACCTACTATAATGCCATCAAATTGTAATTAAAGACACATACATGAGGGTTGAACTACATCATTCGCAAAGTTCTAAAAAGATTATGTTCTTTGAAAATGTAGCTAATTGGCTAGACTTATGTTGGAATTCCTACCTTAAGAATGAAGTATAGCATGAGCAAAGTTTCCTCAAAAAAAGAGAGCAAGAGAAGAAAAAAAGGATCATGTTCATTGACAATGTAATAAGTTCTTGAGTGTGATGGGATGTGGCAGCAATCCTCACCCTCGCCTCCATTCCCCTTTTCAACCTATTTTCCCAAAATCAAAAAAAAAATCCTTTTTTCCCATTCCCTTTTTAAATGTCAAAAAATCCTAAGGAAAAATCCAAAAGTTGCGGCTAGCCATGTTCTAACATAAGCTTGTCTTCCTCATTAACTTTAGTATAAGTCTCGTTCTCAAGGTAGTCCACATCCTTTTTACTTTGACCTTGTGAGAAGATTGGGAATGAGATATTAATTTTATATTTTAATCATATATATATACCTATGTAGTTAAAATAATAAATTATATATTTGAATTTTAATTAAATAAGATGGTGTCGTATGGGTCGCCCACATCTAGTTCTCTTTTGATTTTATGGTTATTTTAATCATGTTTAGATTAGTATAGTTTGCTTTCAAATTTTAATTTGTCTGTATTTTACAACATTTTCGATTCTTTATCTATTGCATTATTTTAAAATTTCTATGATTTTGTTATCCTTGCACTTACATGCAATTAAAAGTTTGGGGGCTAAGTGTTGATGCCAACATCGCCCATGCTTGGCATGAGACCATGATCAATGGACATGTGGACATTATAGTTGCAAAGTAGTCAAAATGCACAAATCTAATTCATAGGAAATCAACAAATATTCTTTATTTACCTGTAATATCTTACAAGAATACTAGAAAATTCTTCTTTTGGCACATTTAGACTAGTTAACGAAGCATTGATGGTCATTGCTAAGAAATATTTGGATAATAGTTTTATCCCAAAAATTAAAGAAGTGAATGAGGGTTAGCTAGATACCATTGAAAACTTACAAAATGTAAGAGACGTAGAGATTGAGGATTACATTCTTCTCAAAGGATTGCCCTGTGGGCTAGGTAATATTTCTAGTTTGAAATCTTTCAAAATAAATAATTGCTGGATGGTGCAGGTCATCCACATGCAAAGATTGTTGGATCTAGGAACACTTGAAGGAGCATTGTTGGGTTTTCACATCTTGCCAAGTTTTATGACATTACAATTAAAGGGTGTTTGCCCCAGCTATGAGTCATAGTTACAATCATGGTATTCTGCTGTAGTTTAGTTTGCTTGGTAAAGATTTGCAGAGCAGCTGTGAGATGTGAGAGGTGCCAATTCCCATCAAATTCACACCATTATCCACGACATGGGCTGGGCATGGTTGGATCACTTGCATAGACACTACACCCCTTTACTTCAATGCATATAAATTGAGATCAAGATTGAGTAAAACTCCACAAGCAAACATACCAATACATTTGATCTTCGTGAGGATAGCAAAGACTGGCAGTGCCAAAAAGATGCAGCTGCCTGCAATGGTGCAGATCGTAACTGGGGTGGCTTTTGATGAGAAGTAGACTGGCAAGATCTACATTAAGGGATCTTGGTGCAGCACCACCTATGAGTTCTATGCACCTGCTTACTGCCAAAGCCAATGTTGATCCTTCGAACCCTCCGCAAAGTCCAACTCAAGCGAAGGAGTCTCCAATATCATCATGAAGGAGTTGTTCAATGAAATGCTGCTCTACTGCAACATCGCGCCATGCCCTATGAGTGGCTTCTACACTTTACCTTCATCGATGCTGCCACCTACTTTCCAGAATTCAGCACAGAGGGAGACCTTGAAACCAGAAAGAGGGAGCTTGCTACCTTTTTTGGCTAGACTTCCCACCAAACCACCGGTACATATTTTCTTTCTCTAACTTGCACCTTGCTATCTGTTACTGCTATATTTAGTGAGCTTCTATTAGCATTTGTATATTTGCAAACCAACATATCTTTTGAGAGCATCTATTTAATGTGATCAAGTGGCTAGCCCGTTGCGTGGGTCTAACAATAAAAATGGCGTTACTGCATAAACAGTGAGATTAACAAAGAGACCACTGCATCATTTTGACACTATCATTTCCATCCTCAAGAAGATCAAATATATTGGTATGTTTGTTTGTGGAGTTTGACTATCTCAAGCTCTATTTATAGGCATTGAATTGAAGGAGTACAGTGTTTACCAAAGTGATACAACCAAGCCTTGTTCATGTCATGGATAACGTGATGTAACGTGATCCACTACATCTGGGAAGGGTGTGGATTTGACAAGAATTAGTACTTCTCACAGCTCGCTCTGGAAATTTTTAGCGAGCAAACTAAACCAATATCAACAAACCACTCAATTTCTTTTAGGAATTTTCTCTACAAATTTTTAATCTAATTCTTTGAAGAATTTAGATAAATGAATTAATTTGGTTCATGGTAGCATTCAATCATAGCATCAGAAATAATAAGTTGGCACAATTAATAACTAATTTCTTTATTAGACCAAAGTTATCACATTTTGGCTCTACCTTTCCAAACACCAAAGGTTAGAAGACACTGGTGATCAAAAATTGGGTAAACACTGTTTATGGTGGTGGTTCTTTCACTATTTGTCTTAGATTAGCCTACGAGGCAACACAGCCAACACTAAATCCAAAAATGGGGAGCAGAAAGTATACAACAATTAAGCACACGAATCCATGATAATGATTTTCATAGTTTGAAAATTCCGATTAGATCAGTGAATATAAATTGGACACCGAAAGAGAGCTTAGAGCTTATGTACCCTCAGAATTAGTAATATATAATATATTAAACTAAAAATATAAATAAAAATATAGCATTATTCATTGGATCAAATATCCTATTGGATTTTTAATTGGCTTCAATATTGCCTTGTAATTTATTGAAGATCGTACCATATATTGCAGATTTCTTAATCTATGTACAAAACCTCCACTACGTATTTTCATTCTCCAATCAAACTTACGATATACTTGTTGCTATTATTTTTAGTTGAGCGTCTATTAGCATTTGTATATTTGTAAACCTATGTTCTGAAAGGTTACGTTGGAGAACATCTATCCATCATCTATTTAATGTGATCAGGTGGCTTTGCCGGTGCGCTGGATAGCCCATAAGCGTAGGGTTACTACTTTAACAGGAAGGTTAGTGGAGACACCGGCCCGATTACTATGACACGACATATAAATACTCTAGGCATAGCCTCATTCAGCTATCATGGGACTACAATTACACTTTAAATTAAGCTCTGGGTCTAGACCTGATCAGCCATCCTAGTTGCCATAGACCCAGTTGTGTCGTTCAAGATGGCCATCTAGTTTTGGATGACTCCACAATCTTGGAAGCCATCCTACCATGAACTCAATTGGTGGCAAAAAACTAATCATTTAATGGGCAAATTGCTGGTTGGACTTTCACAACGAACGTGTTTGACTTGCATTTCAAACATTTTCAGTTTTTTCTAATTTTTTGCAATTAATGGCATAAATCACAGAATTATACAAATATATAATTAAAAAAATAGTGAAATCAAAGAAAACAACCTTAATATAATTTGGCACTAAATTGAAAACACATTGTCCTATCTTCCTAACTTGCTAAAATATCTTACCAACTTGTAAAAAACATTTTACAAACGATATCTATTTTTCTGGACATAGTTGCTGAGATGCAAATTATAATCTTTGATTATAATTGTATTGCACCTTGTGTTGCACCTTCTGAGGCTTGTTAATAGATTGGAAAGTGGGACTTTTACTGCTTTCTCAAGAAATAAAAAGGAAAAATACTTTAGTAGAATCACAAATATGGAATCAAGTTTTAAGATGCTTAAAATTAAAAATATTGATGCATGGTGGAGCACTATGCAGATGACACAATATTATTTTCAAGAGATAACATTCCACAGGCATTGGCACTCAATAGGGCACTAGACAGGATTGCACAAGAACTGCGATAGAAGATTAACAAAGCTAAATGGACGATACATATGATGAATGTTGAGGAATAGGTGAAAGGTCAGCTACATTAGGTCCTAGGCATTTTACCTAGAATAATAAAGGATATTTACTTAGGGATGTCGATTGTTGTTTGGAGATGGTGCCAAACATGGGAACCTCTGATGTAGAAGATATATAGAAAAATAGGAGATTGGGTGAACCGATTCCTCTCTTAGAAAGGGAAGATCTTGTTGGCTTCATTGGTTCTCATGGCAATGGCCAGATTCATTGTAGTTGTAGCATATTCTCCTACTGGAGTGATACAAAAAATTGATCAAATTATTCAAAATTTTATTTGTTCAAGAGGAAAGGGAGGGGGAAAATGCACTTGGTTTGCTAGGAGAAGACAGGTAAACCTAAAAAGATAGGAGGGATCAGGATCCTATGATTTAGAGATGAGCTTAAATTGGGAATGCAAAGACTACTGAATCATCTCCTAAGTGAAGGAGAAGGGTAGGCATAGTGGATTAGAATAATGTAGTGCAAATACCAATGGTGGGAGATTAATTTCTGAGGATCTTAGATGTGGTCCATCCTTTGTCATCATGCATTGGAGATGAGGGAGTGCAGGCTTCTAGGGATGCATCCTAGAGAAATCGTGAATGCTTAGTTTCCATTGGTTCATGGTTGGTAGGCCATATGGCATGGGAGGCTCCTTGAGAATGTGAAGGCTTTTGCATGGTTGATTGCTCACACAACACTATCGATCATTTTCTTGATGCATGGCTTGGCACTAGAAACAATCGATCATTTTATATACTAATGCTAGGATTATAGGAGACTCAAAGGAGATGGCTATGATTTGGGTTGTTTAGAAGTTGTAGAATTAGCTAACTTTCTATGGTAAGAGGCTATCATAGCTAAATTCACTTCTTCTAGATTTTGACTGTGGTAGGAGGCTTCATGGAGTATAATGTGTGTAAGGTACTATGAGCCATCTATGGCAAAGTTCTAGAGGGATGAAGAGCTATGATAGTTAATCACGTGGGTGGTCTGGAACAAGTGGTAGTATGGCTAAAAGCGATCCCCAATTTAATGAACAAGGCCTTCTTTGAGAATTGGGATGGGTAAGCAACAACCTTTAGAGGTAGGATGATTTAGCTAATGGATAATTCTATGGTCGCAGTGTTGGAAGTACTAGCAACTGGAGAGGTTATCCCACCGGTGATTCATAGTTGCAACTATGTGACAAATTTATTTCAACAAGGAATTTTGAAGATGGTGACTGGGCACATCCCCAAATCTGCACTACCATGGATTTGGCAAGAGGTGATAAGTCTAATTGATAAGTTCTTGTCGTAGTTGGGCAGTTTCAACTAGCTAGTGGGGGTGCATTTTCTGTTGCTGTGATGCTTGAAGATGGGTATATAGATAAACATCCCAAATGTTTTGCTAGAATTTCCATCTAGGAGGAGTTGAGGGAGGCATCCAAGGCTAATTTTAGCCCCATGGTGTGTGGAGACATCTATTCTTCCTTGGAAACCAAGATTAGAGCCATAGAGGGTATACCATAGACAATGACTTCATTATAATAGTGAAAAAAGAAGCAAAACTAGGTGGATGGCACTTAAGAGAGAAGCCTAACAGTGGGGTTACATACCCTTATGAGGAGGGTATAATGCAAGAGACTACACTGGGAAACTAGGAACCTAGCATTATAATGACACATAGCAATTTTGAAACCCTTAAGGCTAGGGTTGAAGTTGCAGAAAGGGCCTATGTAGAGGCTAAGGTACAAGGGGTAGTGCTATGGATTGCCTATATGTAATAGATGATAGAGCTTGTTACAGGTGAGAAGACAAAGATTCAAGATCTGATTTGCATGCACACAACAAGGAGGGAAGAGATAAGTTGGTAGATGAGGGGAGGCATGATGGACAAACAGATGCAAATTGAAAGGGATCCATAATAGAGGAAGTGTCCAATGAATGCATAGGTGTTGGTGCAAGCTCTTCCCAAGAATGACCAACAAGGACGTAGGCAAGGGTTATGGGAGGATGTAGAATGGTAGATGGTTGGAAGGGTTTGTTGTCTGTGACATTAGAAGGGATTGTGCTTGGTTGTTTCTGGTTGTTTTTGTGTCATAGGGTAAGACCATCTATGATGAAGGTCTGGGAGGATACTATTTAGATTGGCCATCTACTAGAGGCTGAATTATATAGATGATGGGTGTTGTTCTTATGCCTTAAGCTATGTAGATTATACATAATTTTCTTTTTCAAATAAATCCTAATATTTTCTTCAAAAGAAGTATTTTTAAGATAATTGGAGTTGTTTTGTTGAGTCATCCAAGTCGTTGAGTTTTTTTTTGAGTTATTTTTAGAGCTAAGTCAAGAATTTCTCTAACTTTTTAATCATTGGTTTTAAGATTCAAGATCTATTGGATCATAACAGGTTTACTTGTCTTTCTTTCTAAACTTTTATGATCCTTTTTAAAAATTACATAATGGGTGCCTAAGACACTTGACAAGATTTTTTGATATTTTATTTGTAATTAATTTTTTAATTTGGTTTTCTTTAGTAGATAGGCCAATTATTATATTTATTATTGAAGAAATTTTTCATTGGAATTATTTTGGACAATGTGCCAACTACTAGAACTGTGAATTTTGTCATGAAAAAAATGAATAATCATATTTGTATCCCTAAGCTTTGAGATGAATTGTTTTTAGAAACTATTATCGGTATTGTTGTGGCCAACCTTGCCCATGTATCACATAGGACCATGATTAACAAAACTATCCTATAAAATCATATACCATTTCACCAAGCAATGTTAACATTTGGGAAGATGAATCGATGTGTGAGAAGCTAAATTGACATGTGGGGAGGTGAATTGACATGCGGGTAGGTGGATCAACATGTAGGAAGGTGGACAGATGTGCAAGGAAGTGAAACATCACTACCAAGTAGCTATAAGGTAGAGAATGAAGATGATGTTAGGAAGGGGGGAAGTAAAGGTCTTCTTAACAAATCTGGCTCTCTTCCTGAATAGTTGCATCTCTCTCCATTGAGGTGCATGCAAATTGATAGGAGGGTCTCTAGGGGCTGAGAAACCAGTGGATGATGATTTTCTCTATCTCTCTTTAGGTGACAACGACATAGCTAACACACATAGACGATGGGCGCATAAGGAGGTTCTATAGTTTTGTTTCTTTATTCTTAGCAACGAACCAGTGACAGTTAGTGGTAGTAGAGCTGCATGGATGATGGTTAACAATATTAGTAGGAAAGCAAGAGACAATGATTTTTTCTCTCTCTCTTCTCATGTTTATCTTAGGGCGACAGTGGCACAACTGATGCATATGGATGGCAAGTGCAGTAGGCTAGTTATACAATACTATTTCTTTATTCTTGATAATGGACTAGTGGTAGTTAATAGTGGTATAGCTACATGGATGATCATCAATAATCTCAATAGGAAACCAAGAGACGGTGGTTTTCTTCTTCCTTTTCGTGGTAGACATATGACAGTGGTAGATGTAGGATTGGAGATAGCAATATGTTTATTGGCATGTGGTGCTAGGATCTAGTGGCTTATTGTGTGTGTGTGTGTGTGTGTGTGTGTTAAAATGTTGTAGCAATTGATAGTAGTAGTTGTAGGCATGAGTTCTATAGTTCCATTCTATTTTTGGCCAACAGTGCATCTATAGCAAGGTTCTCCAAATAGGTACAAATTTCCCTATCTCATGCTACCAAGTAGGCATGTTCTATCTATGCATTAGAGATGCATCAGTGGGCCCCTTCTTCCAATCTCTTCTTCCTCTCTCCATCCTCTAGTGGCTATAGGCAGTGTTGGCTACAACAACATCTATAATAGATCGGTGATGACTGATGGTAGTAGTTAGGAAGTAGGGAAAATTTGTTTTGGTTACCTTTTGTATTTTTGAATTTGAGACACTCATTTTAATTAGAATTTTCATTTTTTTATTATTTTCAAAAGACTATGTAGCCGTTTCCATCTGAGACTATTCCTAGGTTTTCGTGCCCATATGGGAGGCACTTAGGCAATAGTCTTCTCAAATGAGTTTTTCCCTAGTGTTGGTGCATCCAAAATTTATGCATTAGCACACTTTTTGGTACTATAAGGAGGGCTAATTTTTTTAGCCTTTAGTTTTCCATATTAGTTTTCCTTGTCATTTTTCTTATTCTTCACTCTTTTTCCCAAACTTATTTTCAATTTTCTAAACTCCCATTTTCCTAGTTGCATTTTTTATATTTATGTTTCGATGGTCCTTATTTGAGTCTTGACATTATCTTCTATCTTCTGTATCTCCCTTTAAGATTACTATGGTTGTGCTGTTCCTTGAAGTTGCATGCAATTTTAAGTTTTGAGGCTAAGAGTTGATGCTAACATCACCCATGCTAGGAATGAGGCCATGATTAACAAGTCTAATTCCCTAGCACTACATACAAAGAAAGTTAATTTGTACAAGCTGTAGGTCATGTAATGATCATAGAGGTGGTGTAACCAATGGTAGTGGTGTTGAGAGTTATATGCATTATAGGAGTTATGTTGCTGGCAACCCATGGTGGTGAAGAACATGGTGAGAGTTATGTATGGATGGTCTCAAGAGTTACGTGTAGTGGTGGTGTAACTAATGATGTGGTAGTTCCAAGCATTATGAAAATTATGTAACAGTTTGTGTGGTGGACATAACCAATGTGGGACATGGGCATTTAAACATCCAAACTAGTGGCTATAAAAGTAGAGGTAAGTGGATGTTGTGAAGGATCTTGGAAAAAGGAGGCAAGGCCTAATTCTCTTTGGCATGGCAACATGGTGCCTTTCCTTTCTCTCTTACAGTAGTAGGGGATGCTGCAGATGATTGTGAGGGGAAGTAGGAGACTCTCATCACCAGTGGGGGCTTAAGCAATAGGTGGTAGGTGGATCATCTATCAAGGACTCCTCTTTCTAGAGGAAGCTTGCAGATGGCTATTTCTCTTTCTTTGGTGTATCATCATTATCCAACCTCTCCCCACTTTGATAGGGCATGTGATAGTGGTTATTATGATAGAAATAGCGGTGTGTGGCAACTATAGCTGGTGGTAGTAGGTGACTTGCTTGTGCAGTGTGTGATAGGTAGGTGAGCTCTCAAGGTAGTATTGGTAGACGCAGATGTGTAGACAACAATGAATTAGCACTAGCAGGGCATATGGCAAGCTACAATGGACGTTTCCTTTCTTGAGCAGTAGCTAGGAAACCTACGATAGTAATAGTACTCATAGTAGCTGCAGGAACAAGGGACTAGTCTCTTTCCCTCATCGGGGCTAGCCTCTCTGATGAGTGACGAGGTACCCCTACACTCAACCATACGAAACAAGAGTAGCACGCGCGATCCGGTCGAACTCCATAGAATAAATGCCTAGCGCCGCAAGGAACACTTGGAGTTAATTGTTCGTTTTCTTCCCAGAATTACTTGTTATTCTCATGGTGTATGGTTAAGTAAGTTCAAGGTATATGATTTTTTTGGTCTTTTCAGGTTTATCTCCTATGTTAAGGGGTGAAGGGTTGAGAAAACTAACTAATTCTAACTAATGTTCTAAGTCTAAATTAACTAGCATTAGCATCCATTCCCACTTACCGTACACACCCTGAATTGTGCAACTATGGCTACCAAACCCTAATTATTACTGGGATTACCACACGTAATGCACGTGCTTGAAGCGGTCATACTGAGGCACCTAGCTAGCCTAAGTGTGATGAGCAGCCGATTCTTTGACTAGCTGTACACATCTGTAGATGCTCATAATCAACTCATACTCGTTCCACGTTCTAGGAGATAAGGGTAAGAGAATCTGATCGCGATGAGTAGCTGATTCCTTGGTTAGCCATACACATTCGTCAATGCTCGTAACCAAGTCGTACTCATGCCATGTTACTAGGAAAGCAGTAAATAACATTAAATAAACATATCCATGCACTGCAAGGTTTATCCACAAATTTCATCTTTATTGTCGTACACAACTTGCGTTCAGGTACAAAGCTGCTCGAATAAAGAGCTGTTCACTTGGGGGACTCCTACTACGGGCACATGGAAAATATTCTATCTCTGGGGTGATCAATCCACCAGAGCTTCACTACTTAGCCTATCTGATTGGAAATAAGGGGAGTGTCACCTCTTATTTATAGATTCGGCAGTAGACTACAATATCACAGGGGATGCGATATCACGGTGGCCATGATATCGCGTACACGATATCGCGGCTTGTGCATATCACGTCTCATCATACCCCCATGACTGAATGAAAACTTGTCCTCAAGTTTCTTACAATAATATCGGGTAGGTATGGGATTATTGAGGGGAATGGAACTAATGGAATGACATGTGAACGGTTCATTATTACAAGACTTGACAAGACTGGTGTTCATGACAACAAGAGTGAACACCTTATTACAATGACATCAGGCCTTTGTTAGCAACTGAGAGAGAAAGAGAGAGAGAAGAGAAGAGAACAAGAGAGAAGAGTCTTGTTGCTGCCAACGCCTAGATTGTGCCTTCCTTTGTCTATCCATAAGCGCATCATCAATCCTGCTCCTTGCATAGCTGCTTTAGCACTACTCCATTCCAAGTGCTTTCTCTAGATCTGGTTCGTTGTTGCATGATCGCCATCTGCACACACAACATAGTCTTATATTAGCAAGGGTAAATGAATTTCAATGTGATTATACCTTGCTTCGGTGTAAGTCCATTGGGTAAGTTGTCGTATGGTTGATACGGATCGGGGAATATATAAGTGATGACTACCAAAGGTGTAGGGGTTAGGAAGAAAAACGAAAAAATTCGAGGTGTAGGAGAAAAATTGAAAAATCAGACCCCATACCCCCATGACTAATCGCGAACCTCCAGTAGTGAAAGAATAGAGAAAGAAAAGGAGTAGGGAAGAGAGATAAAACTGGACAACAAGGACATCGATAAAAGAGATGTCAATATGGAAATGAACAAAAGAAAATTAATTGCAAAATGTTTAGGCAAAGAAGTTAACTAATGCACCAAATAGGAATGTCAGTGGATCCTCCCCAAAGTAGGCTCATGCCCTTACTTCCCTAACAATCCCACATTCAAAGAGTCTGTAGGCTCTGGGAATGTCCTTTGGAACAAGAGTTAAAGTCTTAACTGTAAGAATTTACCAAAAAGAAAATAATGTATCTACAAAAATATATACTAATGATACAACCGGCAATGAGGTGAATAATGGAGAGAAGAGTGGAAAGAAGAGGATGGAATGGAATCCCAAGGACAAGGTGGTGTACAACGCCTTGTATATTATATGATTAATGTGACTTGCTAACTCTCATTCCAACTCCGGGCTCAAACAAACCACTTCCAGTGACATCACATCAATGCATTTGGTTAAACCATCCACTTGGATAATGAGGATGCATCTTCGAAGAACCACCACCATTCCAATGAAACAAGAGGGAGAATGGGAAGCGAGAAGGGCCTTAGTTAGAGGGAACACTTTGGTTCCATAAGCAGTGCTTGTAGCCCAAATTTTATTTCATCTAAGGGGTGTGCTTTGAATCCTCACTCTTTTTTTTTTGTGTTTTGTATTTTTATGCGTGGGGACCACACCATGCAAAGACTTCTTATTTTTATTGTCTCAGCTTCCGATAATTGGGTAACATCGGAATGGGAAGAAAACATCCAAGCACCCAAGTGAATGACCAACACAAAAGCATCAAGTTCCTTTGAAGTCACACCCTTTGCAATCCTTGAGTCCATCCTTAGTTTGAGAAATACCCAGTCATCGATTCGTTAAAGTTCTTATCAGAAGGGAATTGTACATTTCCAAGCCAAGAGAAACCATAGACTTGGATGGGCGGATGGATGAAGTGAACTCATTGCCTACCATATCAAAAGAACATACCTTAGTGTCAACATTGTAACTTAAAGGTAAAAACCAAACATTAGCAATCAATGAAAAATAGTTCATCCCATCGGCCTGAACACTTATTGGGTGACAAACTTACATGGTGGATGACACACACACATACACACACAAAAAATAGAAAAGTATACCGATGTTGTAAAAAAAAACAAGAAAAGTTAAAGAAATTTGTAAAACAAAAATAGCAAAAGTTAAAGAAATTTGTAAAACAAAAATGTGTAAAGTAAGAACATGTAAGACAAAAACTGAAAAAGAACTGAGGGCCCCATATGATTAGCATAGGTTGCCATATCCCCCATGACTGAGTTGTAAGGGAGAGATCTAAAATAATGAGCATCTATTAGAATTTCTTAGAAGTGCCCAACTTCTCCCAATTGATGATCATAGATTCAGGGGTGGAAGTTGGCAACGCTCATGTTCCAATGTATATATGCTTTCATTGTTACCATGAGTTTCCTCAGTTCGTTCCATGCATGTTTGCCTGCTCTTATGAGTAGTTATCAACCACGGGGTGTCTACTACTTCTTGTGTTGTTGCTACATATAGGCATCTTTGTTGCACACCTGTTACATGGAGACATTTCCTCCATGTCATCACGCGATGAATCACTGTATGTGATGCATGGAACTATACTCTTCTTGATCCTTCCACATTTTTTTCTTAGAGATTTCCAAGGAAAGATCGCGGATCCTAAGGCATGCATCTACTTTGCTTAGCCATGCCCTTCCCATTATAATTGGGAAGTCCCCTTCTTTGTTGTTAACTTCGATCACCAGAAAGTTAGCTGGGTAGGACCAACCACATATAGTGGTAAAAACATTCTCTACCAATCCTAAGAGAATGGTGATGGACTAGTCTACCAGCTCTAGTTGGATGTTACTCTTCTTAAGTTGTGGTAGGTTCTAGGCGTGATACATCTTTTGCGAAATTAAGTTGACTCTGGAACCTAAGTCAAGAAGAGCCTGATGTGGTGCATTTCTAGCAATCTATAAATAAATAAAGGGACTCCCCAGGTCAATTAGTTTCATGAGAAGCTGGCCTACCTTGATCCAATCAGTTACGGTATGTGTTAACATAACCGTATGTGTTATGCTCTGTTGGACGGAAGGGTTCTCCGAAGCATTAGTGGTTAGAGGCCTATACATGTACCCATCCGCTTATTGTAGCGAGAGTTTGTCTGGGCTCCTAGTTCTGAAGAAGGGTCTCTTCTTTGTACAATTGTCAGAACTAGCACTCGGTTGGATCTTTACATGCTAAATATTTACAGCTCTCGCGGCGTGACGTTGTTGCTGTTGAGGACTAAGTTCCCCCTGCATTGTTGGAGTAGAAGGCGTTACAGGAACTACCTGAGGTGGAAGAGGTGCGGATGGATTAGGAAGATGATGTGGGTATGGAATGCCTCCCAGAGGCGAAGGTGTCCTTCAGAAGTATTCCCGAGCGTGGTAGTGAAGGTTGGGGATTGCGTGACCCATAGAGTCACTTGCAGAAATCGGCTACTACACATAATAACCATAAGGATCGGGCTTCCGGTAAGGGTATTGATGTGTTGGCAGTGACATCCCCCATGACTGTGGGTAATGCCACTATTGATGTTGTCCAATAGGCTATGGAGGTGTTCCACTTGGGTAATATGTTAAAGGTTGGTGGAACTGCCTCGGGTTGCCTTGTGGATAAGGTAACCTTTGGGGTGTTTGCCGTTGATTAAGTCTTGGATTTAGTGCATACATCCCAGACTCTTGTAGATGTCAAATAATTGGGCAACATCCCTTAGGATGGTCATAGTAGCATACCTCACATCCACTATCATTTTCTATCTCAAAATTCACAGCCTCGTCGGAGATAGGAATTTTCCCCTTACCCTTGTTATGTGTAGGGCTTAAATCTCTCTTCTTGTTCTTTTCTTTGTCACTACTTTTTTCTACCTTAGACTCTTCTATAATTTTCAAGATTGTTTCAATTCTTGAGTATAAGGAATTCCACATTTGGTGTACCTTAGCTGATACCTCGGTTGTTAACTTTAGGATCGGCACGGTTTTCCGATTCACCAACTCTTTGAGTGGTGACTCATCCTCCTCATCATAGAATTTCAATCCCTTCTTACGAAGGGAGGAATTGTGGTTGTATTCTTCCGCACTTTCCCTCTTACGTAGCTCACCCTCTTCTTGCACTACTTGTTCCAACAAACTTTCAACTTCATGGACTCTAAGTTTGGAAAGTCTCCCTTAGGCGTAAGTCCCAAGAGTTCTTCTCATTCCATCCCTTAGCCCATCCACGATGTGGTGAAGTTGATTCTGCTTAGCGTACCCATGGCCCAGGCAACGATGTAGCAATGTATAGTAATTGGCCATGGTAGCATCCAAGGGTTCATAAGTACCTTGTTTCTAGCCTTGGATCTGCTTATGCAAATTAGACACTCTGGAGTACTTTTGATATTTTTTGTTGAATAGTTCAAGCATTGTACTCCATCTGTTGATGGTTTCTGGCTCTATGGACTAGTACCAGCTCTCTACCTCTTTAGTGAGTGTCCTTGGGAACAACTTGAGCTTCTGCCACACATTATCTATATTTTGCAAGGCACAGGCATTGTGGAATGCCTGTAAATGATGTTGAGGGTTAACGTTGTATCCCCCTTCAAAACATGGGATATTATTTATGTCCAAACGCTTGATCCTGCTATCTTTTTAGTGCCTTGTGGTGATCCTAACTGCCTCTGTGATATCTAGCATGCTTCGGGTTACGAGTAGGGATTCCTCATGATCATCTCTATCACGACGTCTGTGATGTCTACGTGGTGGTTCCCTACTCTCCCTATGTCCTTCCCCTTGTCCTAACTCCTCTCGACCTTCCTGTCGAGGTATTTCATCTACTCTACTTTTACCTTCTCCGTTATGCTCATGATGGTCGTGCCCAGATGTGGAAGGAGAGTGTGAATGGTGAGATGAAGGAGAAGAGGAAGGGGATCCATCACCATGGTGATGTTTCTTACCTTCTCTTCAGCTGCTTCGGCCCCGATCGTTGTAATGATCTATGTGTTCATCCTGAGTGTGAGTGGTTGTTCCTGCCATGAATAGTTGGTGTTCTTGGGGATCAAAGCTTGTAGCATGTACAGCTGATCGCAGACTCTGATGCCTAACCTCTTCACCAGTGTGAGAAGGAGGAACATCATTTTCTAAGAAACCTACCATGATGGGTTCCTCGTCTCCTATTTCACTAAGGACATGGGGGACCATGCCCTTCAACAATGAGTGCTGGCTCTCCTACCTTAAGTCCCAAAAACATTGGGTGTCAGTGGGATGATAATCCCTTCTGTCAAAATCATCTGCAACATATTCAACGAATAGTTCTTGCATGTCAATCTATGCCAAGGCACAGAAGAGCATGTTAGGGACTGATTGATCTGGGGGTAGCACGATGTCACCTTGCAGATCTCTCCACCGTAGTTGTTCGTCTTGATGGAGAAAAAAAGTAAAATCAGGAATATACTCATCAGGATGAGTATATGTCATCTTATATTGTTGA
>MNCI01028025.1:565441-601221 GCA_015680685.1 Gnetum montanum | reverse complement strand
TTTTATTTTCTTATGCGTTTATTTTATTTTATTTTATTTTATGCAGTTTACATTCTATTATTAGCACAGCAAATCATTTTGATCAATTAAGCAAATCATTAAATTACACAAGCACAACCACTTCGAGCATGCGTGTAACACTTGGTAACCCAGTAACAATTAGCATTTGGTAATCCCAGTAGTGTTGCACTGGTTCAAGATGTGTACGACAAGTAGGAACGAATGCTGGTGTTAGGATTAGTTAGAAATTAGTTAATGAGTATTTAAGTTAAATTACTTAGTTACCTCTCTCCTTCCCTACTAGTGCAGAACATAAAAACATAAAAGCTATAAAAATCATATGCCTTAGGCTTACTTAACCATACAATCATGACATATAGGTAAGCTTGGGAAGACAACGATCAACCAACCCTTCCTTGTTTCACAAGGGCACATAAGCACTTAGTCCTTGGAATTTGACCGGATTGTGTGTGAAACACTCATATTCGTATGGTTGAGCATAGGGGGTACCTCACTGCTCATTATTGGTGCAATTGTCGGGGAGTTAGTTGTTTGTGCCCTAACTAAAGCATAGGAAATCATTCACATCGTTGGAATGAACCCTTAGGGTTGGTTGAGAAAATAATAAATAAGAATACATTGCACATTGAATAGACAAGTATGTCTCCTTCTTCATACGAAAGCACCTCACCACCTAGGTCTAAAATAAGAAACAGTTGGCAACATAATACACATGATGTTGATCCACCAGTCTCTCAACAAGTTCAAGTGGTACATATTCATCCCAATGAGTATATACCAGACTTCACCTTTATCCTCCATCAAGATGAACAACTACGTTGGCGAGACATAGAAGGTAACATAGTGTTACCTCCCGATCATTCAGTCCTGAGCATGCTTCTTCATGCTCTCACACGAATTGGCATGCTGCACTTACACACAGAATACGTTGTGCAAGATCATGACTCAAGAGAGTATCATCCCATAGAGGCACAACGTCAAAGGGACTTACAACAGGAGAGATATCATAAGTCTTTGAAGGGTAAGTGGTCCCAGGATGTCCCACATGTCTTAAGCAAAAATGAGGGTGGCGAACCTACCTCAGGCAGTCGCCCACAGAACGATGTTCCTTTCCTTGACTTTGGCCAAGCAGCTGTGTATCAAAACCTTCATTCCACTATTCATAACCCAGGTTCTAATACCCACGGGCACAAAGGGTTTGAAAAAGGGACACGAACGCATGATAAAGGTGGACATTTTTATCACAATCGCGATCGGGGCTAAGAGGATAGAAGAGAAGGTAGTAGACACTTTCATGATGATGGTTCTCCTTCTTCTTCATCTTCATCATCTCCTTCACCCTCTCCTTTAGTATCTGGATGCAGTCATAAAGAAAAAGATCATGGGGATAAAGATAGGCAAAGTGGAAGTCATAGACGAAACAACCAGGAAAGGGGACAAGGGCACTCTAGAGAGTCACAACATAGAAGAAGGAAGAGTAGGGAAAAATGTAGGCATCATAGACACCATAGACGAGATGATCATAATGAACCTCTACTCGCTACTTGAAGTATGTTAGACATAATTGAGGTTGTTAGAATTCCAACAAGGCACCAAAAAGATAGTAGGATCAAGAGATTAGATATGAACAACATATCACAATTTGAAGGGGAATACAACACTGATCCTTAGAATCATTTACAAGCATTCCATGATGTGTGTGCCTTACAAAACATAAAGAACAAATGGCAAAAACTTGTACCCGTAGACATTAGTTAAAGAAGTGAAAATATGGTACCGGTATTTAGAACTAGAATCCATTCCTAGGTGGAGTACTATGTTAGAACTATTTAATGACAAGTATCAAACGTACTCCTGAGTGTCTAACTTGTGAAAGCAAATCCAAGGCTAGAAACAAGGAGGACATGAATCCTTGGATGCTACCATGGGCCGATACTATACACTGTTACATCGTTGTCCTAGCCATGGTTATTCGCAAAGGGATCAATTGCACCATCTCGTGGATGGGCTTAGGCATGAAACAAGAAGAACCCTTGGGACTTATGCCCAAGGGAGATTATCCAAGCTTAGGTTCCATCAAATTCAAAGACTATTGGAGCAAGTTGCTAAGGAAGAAGGTGAGCTACGGAAGAGAGAAAGTGTGGAAGAGTATAACTGAGATCCTTCCCTTTGGAGGAGGGGAGTAAGATTTTTTGAGGATGAAGAAGAGTCACCACTCGAAGAGATGGTGAATAGGAAAAGTTTTCCTATCTAAAAGATGATATCAGAAGTTTTGGGAAAGATAGACCAAATGTGGGATTCCCTAGACAATAGTAGAGGAGTCTAGAGAGCAAGGTAGTGAGAAAAGAAAAAAGAAAGAGGCTAAACATGCACGTAGCAAGGGTAAGGTAAAAGTTACCATCATTGAAGAAGTTGTGGATTTGGAAATAGACAATGATAGTGGATGTGAGATATGTCAATATGATCATCCTAAGGGATGTTGCCCTGTAATCTCACATCTGCAGGAGTCTAGGGTATATGCACTCAACCCACAATTAAACAAAAGGCAAACATCCCAAAGGTGATCTTATCCTCAAGGTAACCCAAGGTAGTTCCACCAACCCTTAACATATTATCCTATTGGAACTCCACCACAATTGATTGAGCAATATCAACAATGGTAGCATCCACAATCATGGGGAATGCCACCACCAAGGCAACAGGATCCTTACCGACAACCTAACCCATATGGATATTACGTGCAGCAGCCAATCTCCCCATGTGACTCTATTGGTTACGTCACTCCTCAACCTCATTACCAAGCCTGCGAGTATTATGGGACTCCCTCTTCTAGAGGTGATATTCCGCAAGCATATCATCCTTCTCACCCGGTTGCATCTCTTCCACCAATAGATCCACTACCACCTACTTTTGCGATGCAAGGTGAAATCCCTATCCAGCTACAAAAACGTAATGCCATGAGGGCTGTTAACTCTCAACCTACTATTGGTTCCAATAGCCACATAAAGAAAATACCTTTCTTTAGAACCAACAGTTCAACCAAGCCCTTGCAATCACAAGCAGTTGGTCCCTTATATGCCTTAGTATCAATCAAAACTTCAGAGCCCCCTTCAACCCATTCACCACACTCACGCATACAGTCATGCTAACACATGTTGTCATTGATTGGATCAATGCTGGCCACCTTCCTAGGAAAGTCTCTGATCTTGGGAGTTCTAAGATATACTTAGAAATCGTTGGAAATGTGCCATGCAAGGCTCTTGTGGATTCAGGTTCCGGTGTCAAATTAATTTCTCAAGAAATGTACAAGGCTTAGAACCTACCTCCATTGAAAAATAGCAACATTTTTCTAGAGTTGGCCAACTAGTCCATCACTATCCCATTGGGACTAGTGGAAGACATTGTTACCATTGTTTGTGGATGGTCGTACCTAGTTGACTTACTAGTGATTCAGGTAAACAACAGTAAGGGGGACTTCCCAATCATAATGGGAAGAGCATGGCTAAGCACCATCGACATACGCCTAGGAATCTGCAATCTTTTCCTAGAAATATCAAAGGAAAATATATTTGGAAAGATCAAGAAGAAGAAAGTTCCATGCATTGCATATAGTGACACAGGGTGTAATTGTGTGCAGAGGTCATGGTTTATGCAAAGTTTAGCATTGCCTACATGTAATCAGTGTGCACAAGTGATTAACATACAAAGATGCATGTATGCAGCAACCACATGACAGGAAGACACCCAGTGGCTGACAGATAATCAAGAAAGTAGTTCACTCATATGTATGGAACCAACTGAGGGTTTGACTTGTGCTTACATCGATAGCATAGATGCATTAGAGCAAGTCCACTGCCAACTTCCAAGTCTTAACCTTGAAAATATCAACTGGGGGAAGTTGGAATTCCTTGAGAAATTTAAGCAGGAGCCCCTCGAGCTGAAACCATTGCCCACTGATATGGAATACACATTTGTTAAAAATGAAAAACTGATAATTATCAACGTTAAGCTTTCTCCTCAATAGAAAGAAGAACTACTAAATGTAATAAATAAATGGTCAGAAGCCTTTTCTTGGTCATATCCAAAATTAACTAGAATAGATCTTGGGATATGCCAACATAGAATTTACATTGACCCCTCCATGAAGCCTTGAAGACAATCGCAGAAGTGATTGAACCCTAAGTTGAAGCAAGTAGTTAAGGAAGAAATCGAATAACTTCTCAAGGCTAGGTTCATATACCCCATTGTTGATAGTGAATGGGTTAGCTCCTTAGTTATTGTGCCTAAAAAGGGAGGTAAATGGAGGGTGTGCATAGATTTCAGGCTACTAAATATGGAAACATTCAAAGATCATCTTCAATTGCCATTTGTCAACCAAGTCTTAGATACCATCACAAGGCATCGCTATTACAGTTTTATGGATGAATATAGTAGATATAACCAAATACAAATAGCCCTATAAGACCAAGCCCAAATTACATTCACTAGTCTGTGGGGAATGTTCGCATACAAACAAATGTCGTTTGGCTTGTGCAATGCCTCTGCAACATTTCAACGACTAGTTTTAAGCATATTCCAATAGCATATAGGGAATGGTGTGGAGGTCTTTATGGATGACTTCTCCACTTATGGAGCAAACTTTGATCAAGCCTTGGACCAGTTGGATCAAGTGTTAAAAAGATGTGTAGAAACCAATTTGGGGCTCAACTAGTAGAAAAGCCATTTGATGGTCCAAGAAGGCGTAGTACTAGGGCACAAAATCTCACACACAGGGATAGAAGTAGACCTCGAGAAAATTAAAATTATCCAAGGAACTACTCATCAACCAAAAATTGTCAAAGATATTTGGTCATTCCTTGGACATACTGGCTACTATAGGATATTTATTGAGAACTTTTCAAAGGTTGCCAAACCATTGGTGGAATTAATGAAAAAGGACGTACCTTTCGAGTGGACTAGGGAATGCGAATTAGCTTTCCAAACTCTGAAATAGAAGCTAGTAGAAACACCCATTCTACAAGCTCCTGACTGGTCCAAACCATTCCATATCATGACTGACATATCCAACTATGCGTTAGGAGCTGTACTTACATAGTTAGATGACTAGAAGCATCCTTATTACATCCACTATGCAAGTAGAAGTATCACTGGTGCACAACTTAACTACACTACCACAGAGAAAGAATTAATGGCTGTAGTGCTTGCACTAGAAAAGTTTAGACACTATGTATTATGATATAAAGTATATATAGTTAGATGGGTGTTTCTACTATGCTTTAGGAGCCGTACTATGATATAGTTAGACACCCATTGTTGCATCCAACTATGCTTTAGGAGCCGTACTTACATAGTTAGATGACTAGAAGTGTCCTTATTACATCCACTGTGCAAGTAGAAGTATCGCTGGTACACAACTTAACTACACTACCATAGAGAAAGAATTAATAGCTGTGGTGTTTACACTAGAAAAGTTTAGATACTATCTATTGGGATAGAAAGTATATATACATACAGATCATAGTGTAATCTAGTTCCTCATAAATAAGCCAATGGTAATCCCTCATATCATTCAATGGCTTGTAATCTTACAAGAGTTCGATTTAATGATGATCGATCGCAAGGGCACCAAGAATGTAGTTGCTAATCATTTATCTTAGTTGTGATGGGACAACAAAGAGGATGAGTATCCACTTTCTGATCATTTCCTTGATGAATTCCTCTTTGCTGGTGTAGTGAATACTTAATCACCCATGGAGACAAAATAGTACAATAACATTCTTACCTATCTACTCACCCAAAAAACACCACAAGAGTTAAACTTTAAGAAGAAAAAGTAGTTTCTCACTGAGCCAAGTACTTTATGGAGATCAATGAATGAATTTACAAAGTGTGTCCTGATGGCTTGGTTTGATGGTATGTTATCAATATAGATCAACTGCGAGTTCTCCAAGATGCTCATGAGGGTCCTAGTGGGGGTCATTATGCTGGGAGATGAATGGCCATACTTGTAGGATATTATTGACCTACATTATTTCAGGACGCCCATCATTTCGTCCAATCTTGTGAGTGCTATCAATGTGATGGGGGAATGATTGCTAGAATGGAGGGTCTGCAACAATGGATTTAATCATTAGAACCCTTCGACATTTGGAGAATTGATTTTATGGGGCTGATTACACCAATGTCCAATGGAAAAGCTTATATTATTATTACCATTGATTACCTAGAAAAATGGGCTAAAACAGCTACTGTTAAAGATTGTACATCATCTACAGTTGCATGATTTGTTTAACAACAAATCATAAACATGTTTGTTGTCTTGTGTGCACTTATTTTAGATAATGGTACACACTTCACAAGTGCAAATTTTCAGAAATTAATGCAACACTTAGGGGTTGAGCATAAATTGACAACACCATACCACCCCCATGCGAATGGTCAAGCAAAATTCACTAATAGGAAGATTACAAAGATATTAACAAGAACCATTAGTAAGTTTAGGTGAGATTGGAGCACTAAACTGAACGATGCTCTTTGGGCATACCGCTCCACATGGAAACTCCCTATAGGCTACTCTCCCTATGTGTTAGTGTACGGTAAATTACCAATGCTTTCCATTCAAACTGAGCTCCGTACACTATCCACAGCATGTGACCTCAACCTTGACCTTGATCTGGCACAGAAACAATAATTAGTAATCCTTAACTTACTAGATGAAAATTGATTAGTTGCCCTATCATCTAATGAATTACACAAGGCCTTCAATAAACAACGTCATGACCTAAGAATTAGGAAAGTCAAATATCAGCTAGGAGATAAGGTTCTCTACTGGAATCCCACACATGTGCCATAATGTACTAAATTTCAAACACTGTGGGAAGGACCTTATATTATTTATGCAACTTTTACTTTAGGGGCCATGACAATATACAAACCTGATAGCCTAGATAAGAAAATTTTGGTCAACATGCAACAAACCAAACCTTTCCAGGAGCTTAGGACAACCAGTACACATGCTACCTCTCTTGATGGATAACCCTACTTACTATTTCAGATCTCCTCCTTCCAACTTAGTTGTGGGGGAGATGGCCACCTATGCTAGCAATTCTAGGCCCTTAGTTCTTTTTGAATTTTTGTTTTACACGTTCTTTCAACTTTTCTTATTTTTGTTTTACACCATCATTCATGTTTTTACTATTTCTTTGTTTTCTTGATTTACTTTTATTCATCATCTAATAAGTGCTCATGATGGTGGATTGAATTATATCATATTGATTGCTAATGTTTAGTTTTTACCTTTGAATTATGATGCTGATATTAAGGTATGGTTCCTTTGGTAAAATAGGCAATGAGTTCACACCATCCACTCATCCACCTTCCACTTGTTAATGAATTAGTGGCTAGGTATTTTTCAAACCAAGGAAAGACTCAAAGGATGAAACGGATGTGACTTCAAGGAGATTCGATGCATTAGTGTTGGTCATTCTCTTGGGTGCTTGGATGCTTTTTCTTGGGTTTTTCACCATTTTGACATTATTCATCAGGAAGCCGAGTGAATAAAAATAAGTCTTTGCATTTCAAAAAAAAGGGAGAAAAAGGTGAGAATTCAAAGCACACCCCTTAGNCCTTGGGATGGTGGTCACTCTTTGTGAAAGCATTCTTGTTGCCTCAAGAGGATGGATTGGCCAAGTGTATTGATGTGAGGTCATTGAATGTGGTTGGCTTGAGTCTTGATTTGGGATGAGTTCTACTCAATTATCTTAATCATGAAATACACAAGGGGCTTTACACAACCTTGTTCTTGGGATTCCATTCCATTCTCCCCTCTCCATCTTTCTTCCCATTTTCCACCTCATTGCCAATTTTATCATTAGTCCATTCTTTGTTGATGCATTATTTTTCTTTGGTGTATTCTTAAGGGTAAGTTTTTAACTCTTGCTTCCAAATGACATTTCTAGAGCCTACGAACTCTTTGGTTTGTAGGTTTGTCAGGGCATAAAGGGCATGAGCTTGCTTTGGGAAGGACCCACTTGCATATATTTTGGTTTGGTTAAGTTAAGTTCTTTACCCTTAGACATTGTTACAGTCAAATTCTTTTTATTTACCCCATCCATGGCTGAAAGGAGGAGATGCAAGAAATGGAACGAGGATGTTCCTGTGATGATGAGGTGGTAGCACTAGTTGGGTTGAGTTCAAGGAAAGGGTTTAATTGTTGCCAATTGACCAACTACATTCTCATGGGGTCCTCAGGTTTTTGTATAAGCAAGGCCCCAGATGGGAAGGTTTCAGAGACAATGTAACGTCATTCCCATAGTGTTTGAAACTTGGTTAGTTGCGGTACGTGTGTGGGGTTCCAGTAAAGTACCTTATCTCCACATATAAATGTTACCTTCTGAATCCTTAGATCATGTTATTTTTTATTATAGGCCTTGTGTATCTCATTTGATAATAGGGCCACCAATAAATTCTCATCTAGCACACTTAGGTCGATCAGTAATTCACGTTGTGCTAGTGGTAGGTCAAGACCTAAGTCATAGGCTGTAGATAGTGTCCGGAGTTCTGCTTAGATTGGAAGTTTCGGTAGCTTACCGTACACTAACTCATAGGGAAAGTAACCTATAGGAAGTTTCCAAGTGGAGTGGTAGTCCCAGAGGGCATCATTAAGTTTGGTGCTCCAATCCCTCCTATATTTACTAATGGTTTGAGTGAGGATTTTGGTGATCTTCCTGTGAAATGTGTTCCATTATCTAAGATGAGTGCACGTGGCACTCCAAACCTGTTGATGATTTGCTATTGGAAAAATCGTGCGGCAGTGTTTGAGGAATAGTTGACGACGGCTGCTACCTCCACCCACTTTGTGCAGTAGTCCACAACCATGATGATGTATGCCTCTTCATTGGACAGGGGTGTGATGGGACCCATGAAGTCGATGCCCCAGATGTCGAAGGGCTCTAGCATTTGGATCCACTGTTGAGGTTCCTCCATTCGTGCAGTCATCCTACTGTCTCTCTGGCATCGTTCACAAGAGTAGCTGAACCATTGTGCATCCTTGAAAATTGTAGGCCAGTAATATCCTACAAGCAAGATCTTAATGGCCATGCGTTGTCTAGCATAGTGGCCTCCACAAGGGCCCTTGTGAGCATCTTAGGGGATGCATAGTGTATCATCATCAGGGACACACCATTGAACTAGGACATCTGCACACACCTTATAAACGTGGCCATTGATTTTCATGAAGTGCTTGGCCTGATGAAGAAATTATTGTTTCTGTTGATGGTCCCACTCCTTTAGTAATTCCTGAGTTATGAGATAGGTGAGGATGTGGCTAAACTAAGGTGATTCTTTGGGAACCTATGTATCGACCACTTTTGCGAAGAGGAGTTCATCTGGAAATTGGTTGGAGAGTGGCTCCTCCTCTTCTGCGTCATCCCATCACAAGCAAGACAAGTGGTCAGCGACCACATTCTTAGTTCCCTTCTGGTCTACCATAGTGAGGTCAAACTCTTGAAGAATCACCAGCCACTATATGATATAGGGGCTCACTATTGGTTTGTTCATTAGGAATCGGATGCACTATGATCAATATGCACGAACAACTTGTACTCGAGCACATAGGGTCAAAATTTTTCCAAGGAAAACATCACTGCCATCAAATCTTTTTCGGTTGTGGTGTAGTGAAGCTGAGCACCCACAATGCTACGGCTTGCATAGTGAATATAGTATGGACATTTTTGATCGTCCCACTATGTAAGCTCTACTTCCAATGCATAGTTGGATGCATCTGTCATGATGTGAAAGGGCCTAGACCAATCATGTGTCTATAGAAATGGAGTCTCTATGAGTTTCTATTTAAGCGTTTGGAATGTAGATTCAAATTCCCTGGTCTAGATGAATGAAGCATCTTTCTTTGTGAGTTCCACCAACAGCTTGGCGATCTTCGAGAAATTTTTGATGAAGTGTAGGTAGTAACTAGTGTGGTCAAGGAATGATCAAAAATCTTTTACAATGCTTAGTTATCTAGTAATTCCTTGGATGACCTTGATTTTTTCAGGATCCACGCTAATCCCTGTTTGTGAATTATAGTGCCCTAGCACAATGCCCTCTTGGACCATTAAGTGGCTTTTCTACTAGTTTAGTCATAGATTAGTTTCCACACATCTTTTCAGAATTTGTTCAAGGCGGTCCAAGGCTTGATCAAAAGTGGCCCCATAGGTAGAGAAGTCATCCATGAAGAATTCTACCCCATTACCAATTTGCTGTTGGAAGATGCTGAGGAAAAGGTGTTGGAAAGTGGCAGGTGCATTACATAGGCCAAAAGGCATATTTTTGTATGTGAAAGTTCCCCAAGGACTTGTGAAGGTTATCTTGGCCTGGTCTTCTAGCGCAATTTGGATTTGGTTATAGCCATTATAACCATCCAAAAAGCTATAATAACGATGCCCCGCAATGGTATCCAACACCTGGTCCATAAATGGAAGTGGGAAGTGATCTTTGAAGGTAGCCATGTTGAGCAATCGAAAATCTATATAGACCCTCCATTTTCCACCCTTCTTTGGCACAATAATGAGTGGGTTGACCCATTCGATATCGGTAATGGAATAGATGAACCTCACTTTTAACAACTACTCGATTTCATCTTTGATGACCTGCTTCAGTTTGGGGTTCAATCACCTTTGTGGTTGTCATCGTGGCTTCATGGAGGGGTCAATATAAATATGATGTTGGCAAACCCTAGGATCAACTCCTGTTAATTCAGAATATGACCATGCAAAAGCAATGTCCCATTTTCTCATCACCTTCAGCAACTTCTTCTTCTGTTTAGGAGCAAGGGTGGCATTGATAATTACCAATTTCCCATTCTACAAAAATGCATATTCTAAGTGGGCCAATAAGGGTTTGATTTCCAAGGGCTCTTGTTTAAAAATTTCATGGATTTGCAACTTCCTCCAATCATCATAGTCATCAATAATGGATACATGTTGATGAACCTCTTCCAAATCATCCATGCTTTCTTCGTAGGCATGTACAAGCCCCTCAGATGGTTCCATGCACAAAGATTTGCTAGCAGGATCAACGGTCAGTCACTGAGTGCCTTCTTGATTTGTGGCTACTACATACAAGCATTGTTGAACTTGTGATTCCTCGGTACACCGATTGCATGTCTGGATAGATGTCCACTTAGCGGACCACAGTTGCTGCACATAGTTGTACTCGGAGTCACTGTACATGATGCATGGAATGTGCTTCTTCTTGATCTTTCCAAAAGGATTTTTCTTTGAAATTTCAAGGGAAAGATCTTGAAGTCCCAGTCTTGCATCCACCATGCTCAGCCAGGCTCTTCCCATTATGATTGGAGAGTTCCCCTTGCAATTCTCAACACAGATGAAAAGGAAATCAACAAGATAGGACCACCCACAAATGGTGGTCACAATGTCCTCCACGAATCCCAAGGGAATAGTAATGGATTGGTCTACCAGCTTGAGCTAAATGTTGCTCTTCTTTAATGGGGGTAGGTTCCAAGTCTTGTACATGTCATGTGAAATCAAATTGACTCCTGAACTTGAATCTAGAAGAGCTTTACATGGCTCATTTCCTACCACATAAAGATAGATGAGGGGGCTTTCCAGATCAGTCAATTTCTGGGGAAGATGACCTACCTTTATGCAGACAATCATGACATGTGTGAGCATGATTGTTTGTACATTGGAGGGTGTTTGGTTTGAAGGCTGCTTGAAGGGTAGAACAGTGGAGGCATTTTGAGGTTTAGAGGCACTAGCCACAGGTGTGTGTGAGGGTATGCTTAGGTTATTGGGCCAAAAAAAGGGATGTTTCTATGGCTTGGCTTTCGGTCCACTCAGCTGAGGAGCTGGTTGTAGGTTGATAGCCCTCATAGCATTGTATTGCTATGGCTGTGGTGGTATCTCCCCTGCATAGATGGAGTAGGTGGTAACTAAGTGGGATGTTACTGAGTAGGGCTAGCAGGAAAAGGTGATAGAGGATAGTAGAGATGTGGGCCTTCCCCCTTGGGTGATGAAGATTGTGGTCGGAAATATTTTGGGGGGTGGTAGTAATTCTGAAAGGTTGTGTGATTGGAAAAGTCCTGTGGGGAGACTGGTTGCTAAACATACTACCCATAGGGATCTGGCTATCTGTAAGGGTACTGCTGCCTTAGAGGTGGCATTCCCCATGTTTGTGGGTGCTACCATTGCTAGAAGTATTTGTAAGGTTATGGTGGTGCTCCACTTGGATAATATGCTTGCTACTGGTGGAACTACTTAGGATTGCCTTGTGGGTATGAAAACCTTCAGGGTGTTTGCCTCTTTGCCAAGTGAGGATTCAATGCATACACCCCAAATTATTGTAAATGTGACACCATGGGACAACACCCCTTAGGATGTTTGTATTGGTAGATGTCACATTCATCATCTTCCTCTGTGTTAGAGTTTGCAACCTATTCTGCTACAACAACTTTGCCCTTACCTTTATGGTGGGCACGTTCAGCTTCTTTCTTCCTACGTTGATCATGATCATTACCTTGCTTTCTAGACTCCTCTGTGATTTTCAACACACTTTGAAATTTTTTGTCCAAAAAGTCCCACATCTTGTCAACCTTTGCTAATATTTCAGAGGTAAATTTCTATAGGGGCAAGGTTTTTCTATTCACTGTTGCATCTAGTGGTGATTCCCCCTCATCTTCACAAAATTAGACCTCCCTCTTTCTGATGGAGTGATCCCGATTAAACTCCTATGCACTCTCCTTCTGTCTAAGTTCCCCCTCTTCTTTAGCCACTTTCTCAATTAGGCGCTGCAGTTGATGGGCCCTTAGTTCTAATAGTCACCCTTTGGCATACATGCCAAGGGTCTTTCTAGTTTCAAAGTAGATCCCATCAATGATATGGTGAAGCTATGCTCACTGAGAGTAGCCATGACCAAGACATCGATGCAACAATGAGTAGTATCTACTCATGGCTGCATCCAAGGGTTCATGACTACCTTGCTTCCACCCTTGGATTTGGTGTCTCAGGTTTGCCACTGTAGAGTAGGTTTGACATTTTTCGTTGCATCTCCTGATTGATTCTGGTTCCAAAGACTGGTACAAGCTTTTTGCTTCCTTGATGAGTGTGCGAGGGAATAGCTTCAGCTTTTGCCAATCATTATCGATGTTCTACAGGGTGCAAGCATCATCAAATGCTTGAAGGTAAGTTTGTAGATCACAATTATATCCCTCTTCAAATATGGGGATATTGTTCATGTCGATGCGCTTGATCTAGCTATCCTTCAAGTGCTTACTGGGTATTCATACTACCTCTGCGATATGGAGCATGCTTTGAGTAGCCAACAATGGTTCATCTGAGTCATAGTCCTGTTGAAGGCCATGATGTCTATGACAATTCCAACTGCCTCTCCTTTCATGATGGTGAGGCTCATGTGATTGGTCATGCACTCCCTCACGTCATTCCCTTCGGTTCCTATGACCACCATCACTTTGCTCCTTTCTACTGCAGTCTCGATCGGAGTCAGAATTGAATGAAGGTAGAGGGGAGCGAGAGGATGGAGAAGAGGGAGAAGAATCACCACCGCCTCGACATCAATCTCCCCCTCTACTCTAATGATGGCCCTGATCTTCATGCCCATCTCTGCTTGTGCCATGACCTCTCCTGCGTGATCCTCCATCCTCCTGGGGGTTCTAGTCACTTGATTGCTTATTTTGAATGATGGACTGAATGATTTGATGCCATAGAGGAAGTTTGGCTGAATGGGAATCATGAAAGATAGGTTTCCCATCATCCTGCAACCCTTGCAAGAATAAGGGGTTACTGAACTATTTCCCCTTCATGTGTTCATACCATTTTTTCTACTGCTGGTCTCGTACACATTGGGCGTCAGTGGGATGATAGTCCCGGTACTCATGGTCCTCCATGACGTACTCCACACTGTGGTCTTGAATGCCAGGTCTAGCAAGATTGTGAAACAACATTCTAGGAGCTGATCAATCAGGTGGTAGTATGATGTTGCCTTCTGTGTCCCACCAGCATAGATGCTCATACTGATGTAGGATAAAGGTGAAGTCAGGGACATATTCATTTGGATTCATCTATACAACTTGACATTCTTGTGGCACTGGTGGGTTGGATCCATCTCGCCTATGAGAAGAAGACATGTTGGATGTTAGATAATCCACTAATTGGTGTACCTTAATTTTTACTTAGGCCACCTAGTGTGTGTAGATTTTACTAACTTGGGTCTGTTCTAATGATGTGAATGATAATTTTTCTAAAGTTAGATGGTGCATGTAAGACTAACAGTCCCTAGCAATAGTGCTAATGATTAGCGGCTAGGTACCCCTACGTCCAACCATGCAAATCATGGGCGTTCACACGTGACTCGGTCAGATTCCGTAGACTGTAAGCACTTGGCATACACTAGACCCTAACTAGCAAAACCTTGGGTTAGAATAGTCATTGTCTTCCCAACCTCACTTGTGATGTCCTGATGATGATGGTTAAGTAAGATTGAGGCAAATGATTTTGATGGCTTTTTTCACTCTATCTTCTAGTGGCTAATTCTTGAAATGAAAGTAAGGAAGGGAATATTACGTAATCTATAATTATCCTAATCTATATCTTAAATCTTCCTAGCATAAGTATTTGATCCCATCTTCCATGCACATCCTGAGCATCCCCCAACGACTATTGGGTTACCAGATGTTAAGCATTATTGGGTTACCAAGTGTTGGGTTTACATTCGAGATGGTTGTACTTATGGTTTCTACGAACTATAAAAGAGCGATGGTGATCAAAGTAATAACAACGATAACTTAAGGAATTATTAAATCATAGAAATATTAAACTATTAAATGCATCAAATGACTAAGTCCAATTGTTGCAAGGAATGGTTGTATCCTTTGGTAACCAATCTAACCTTGTTTATAATGATGTTTTCATTATCATTAGTCTTATTTCTAAAGATCCATTTGGTTCCAATAATAGGTTTATTAGTGGGCCTAGGTATTAACTCCCATACATCATTTCTAGCAAATTTTCATCTTGCATAATAGAAATCCAACCTTCCTCTTTTTTAGCTTCCTTAAAGGTTTTGGGCTCAAGTTGAGAGAGATATGTAGGGAAGGCACACATTTCTTTGATTTGGCTTCTATTACAAACACCATCTTGGACTTCCCCAATAACATCATTGAGAGAGTGAATGTTTCAAAGCCTAGGCATTTTTGGTGGAGTAGGAGATATCTCTTAATCATCATCATTCTCTTCCTCTTAATGATCACTACTAGTTTTCGAATTTTTATCATCTTGCACTAAAGGTGGACTAGATAATTTCTTAATGGGAATAGCTTCATCATTAGGTTGAGGATAAGTAGTGTCATAATCATATATTTTGACATTTATGGTTTCCTCCACCATATTTATTTTTTTGTTAAACACTCTATATGCTCTACTAACTAGAGAATATATTAAGAAAATTCCTTCATAGATTTTTGCATCAAACTTCCTCAAGTTATCCTTATCATTCAAAATATAGCATTTTGAACGAAAAACATGAAAATAAAATACTGAAGGTTTCTTGCTAGTCCATAATTCATAAGGAAATTTAGGAGTGAATCTTCTTATCAGAACTCTTTTGGACATATAATAGGTGGTGTTGATGGCTTCAACCTAGAAGTGATGAGGGAGGCTTTGATAATTTAATATCATCCTTCCCATCTCATTCAGGATTTTGTTCTTTTGTTTAGCTACACCATTTTGTTAAGGAGTTCTTGTAGTAGAAAATTGATGTAGAATTTCATTTAGTTGATAGAACTATTCAAATTTTTCATTTTTGAACTCACCTCCATTGTTACTCCTAATAACTTTAATACCGTATCCTTTTTCTTTTTGGATCTGATTACTAATTCTCGAAAAATGATCAAACACCTCATCTTTGTGATACAAAAAGGCAACCCAAGTAAAATGAGAATAATCAACAACAATGGTAAGAAAATATATTTTATTTCTTAAGTTGAGAGTCTGAATTGGATCAACCACATCCATATGAAGTAGATCTAAGGGATGAGCAATAGAAATACAATTTCTCTTACCAAATATTACCCTTGTTTGTTTCCCTTTTTGACAGGCTTCACATGTATTTAAGTTGAAATTGTTAACCTTAGGGAGACCATGAACCATTTCTTTAGAAACCAAGGTCTAAAGATTTTCCTTATTTATGTGGCATAGCTTCCTATGCCAAAGATGTGTATCATCTACACAACTTACTAAATACTTGGATTCAAGGTTATCAGAATTCTTGAAAATAGTGGTATATACATTTCCTTTTCTAGATGCTTCAATCACAACATTTCCAGTAGATAAATCTTGTATTCTATAACTTTATTTTAAAAAAGTAACATTAAAATTTGAATCACAAAGTTGACTTAAACTAAGGAGATTATGTTTTAATCCATCAATGAAAAACACTTTATTCACAGTTTGTAATCCCTTACCTTTTCCTCCTATGGTACCAATACTTGTTATAGGTGCTTCCATGTCATCTCTAAAAGTGATTGTACCATAGTTTTATTCCTTGAAATGGGTGAAGTAGGATTTTTCACTTGCCATGTGCCTTGAACACCCACTATCAATATACCATGTACTAGCATTATGATTAGAGAAAGTAGCTTGAGCCATTAAATTCTTTCTATCTTTCCTTCTTTTTCTCTCCAAACTTGCATAGTTTACTTTCTAGGTTGGTTTTTCAAAGAGAGTAGTGATGCGTTCTAAGATAACAAAAATCTTGAATATGACCATGTTTACCAAAAAATAAGCATTTCAAGTTTTTAGGATTAGGAGATTTGCCAAACCTGGATTAACACTGTTTTTGATTTTTGGAATTCCCCATAGAGCTATTGTTCACTTACTCAAACATTTTTATTAGTTTTTGAACCTCAGTACTAAGGTTTGAGTTTTTCTTTTTGAGATAAGAACATTTATCATTAAGCGCTTTTTATTTTTATTTCTTTGGCATGTAAAGTATCTTTTATTTCAATGCACAAATTTTTGGAAAGAAAGAATGTTATGGAAAAATATCTCATACCTATCTTCGAAGGAAGCATCATTTTTATAATCACAAGAATTTTCAACTCTATAGGTATCTTTTTCTATCATTTTGAAGGTAAGTAAGGAAATAAGATACTTACCTTGATAATAGATATTACAAATGAATTGTGCATACAAATTGATGATTTACATTATGTTGGTTATCCACATGTGTCCAATGTTGAGTATCCCTTCCATGTTCACTCTGGAAGATTAATGTAGAGTAACAAGATTTGAAATCACTTGTGGATCATTGAAATTAGAAGGGGAAGGGATGAATAAGTTCCAAATTTCAATTCTTTGATACCAAGAGCACACTGATTTTAATGTGGTTCCCCAATTTGGGTAGTTCACACTTGAAGGGTAGTTCGCAAGCACACCTTTGGACTTTGTTCATTCCAAATTGTGGTTGAAGGGTCCACACCCTGTACAATCTTCAAGCCTTGCTTTGGAGTGTTGTGTCACAACACTAGCCACTTAACCTCGTAAGGCCTTGTTAAACTTGGAATGTGGTTTCCAGGCTTCCACAACCTTTACAATCTTGAGCTTCGCATCATAGTGTTGTATTGTAACACCAACAACTCAATCTTGTAGGATCTTGACAAGCTCAAACAAGATGTCTTCCAGTAGGAATCACATCAAGCCCACAAGGCAACAAGGAAGAACAATTACAAGGGATAAATGCAACTTAGTTTTCTAATCCTTGTTTGTTGAGGTACAACACACTTTACAATGAACAAATGATGATATAATGAAGAGCTGCAAAGATTACAATAATTCACAAAATGATAGTACAATGATGACACATAAGCTTGCATATTTCCCAATGCATATGATGTCTTCTTATAGCTATCATGTTTGTAAATCCTTCTTGGAACTTATGCAATGGCTAGGTAATGATCACTAATAGTCATGGAAGGTGTCTTCTTCATGCCTAAGATGTTTTTTGGAATTTGCCTTCTATTTTGGGAAGATGTCTATGTTTGGGAAAGATGTCTTTGTTTAATAGGAGATGTCTTTCTTTGATGGGAGACATTTTGTAGAATCTAGCCTATATTCTATGAAGATGTCTTTCTTTGGTGAATGTATTTTCCTAAGGAAAGACATCTTTACCAGAGTTAACTCCAAATCTTCCAAGATGTCTACTATTTCCTAAAGATGTTTTTTTTTTCAACTTTCTTTGTCATTTGAATTCATTGTTCCTTATCCATGCTCTTCAAACTTCCAAAAATCTTCTTCCAAGGTTTTATTCTATAAGCACAATAATCTCACACACACAACCAACCTATGTTCTTCATTTTCTTTAAGGTTTTGACATACCAAAAGATCAACATTGCATAGTTGGCATAATCATTCCCCACAAGTAAGTTTGAGACATCTATCTATTTCATGTCTAAAATGAAAAGATCTCATTCATGCTAATGAGTGGTGAGGTAACCCTACACTCAACCATACGAATATGAGCATTTCACGCATGATCCAGTTGAACTCTGCAGATAGGCTAGTTGTGGTATCTAGATAGTTACTCATTGATTGTAGTTCACTGTCTTCCCACCTAGACTAGTATTTGCTTTGTCATGTATGGTTTAGTCCAAAGTGAGGTGTACAATGTGTTCCTAAACTAATGCTACTCGTGGAGATGATGGAAAATAATCTTAGCTAAGCTAGGAGGGAAAAGGGAGAGAGAGTTATGCTAAGAGAAAATAAAGGGAGAGAATCTAAACTAGCCTAAGTGCAATAAGCATTCGTTCTCATGCATGACTACCATTGGGATTACCAAGCACATGGCCTAGGTACGCTACTGGGATACCAAGTAGTCACACTTAAATGCTTGTGATTAAGTTGTACTTATTCCACGTTTAAGGAGTTTAGGGTAAAGAGATATTAACTATGAAAGATATAAATAACAATGATAATGAAATAATTAAACTAAGTAAATGCTACAATGATGAAGTAATCTCGATCTTTATTTCTAGTCTTGTACATGTCGAAGTATGTCACACTAGAATAAAGGATGCCGTACAATTATAATCATCACATTGTGGACATGCACTAGGAGAAAGGGTTGAGAGAAAGAAAGAGAAAAAGACTCTATTCTAACACTAAACTAATTTCCTAAGACTAACTACAAAAAATCCCCCCTTTTGTGCACCGACATGCATATTTATAGGCCCATGCAGGAGCCACAATATCGCGTATCCGATATCATTTCTGGGTTGCGATATCATGTACCTGATATCATGTATATGATATCGTGGGTCCAATATTGCAGCCAGATGAATCACGATTCATCATAACCCCATGACTAAATGAGAACTCATCCTCAAGTTAGAATGGGAACAAGCTTCATTGATTACACAGTGGATAGGTATGGGATTATTGATTGACAGAATTTATTCATGTCACAATGGAGAACTTAGTAGAACAAAATTGGGACACAACACGAAAAAATGCAAAAATCTTAAAGTTACAAAATTGGATGGAACTCATGTGGTTCCTGGTGGTGGTGGCTCCTCCATGAATTTCTTCCCCTCTTCCTGTGCTCTAGGTCTTGGGATTTGATGGTGTTGAAGTAGTACCTGGAGCTTTTCCTCTTAAGTTTGAGGGTCTTGTGCCGTCCATGCTGATACTCTAATGTTTGATGGAGTTGACACCTTCCATGGGCATGGTAGTTGCAGAAACATTTTGTTTGCCTTGACATACCAAGCCACAAACAACCGCCATTCCTCCTCATAGGCTCTGGATTTGTCTCTATATTCCTGAAAATATGTGAGCCATTGACTCAAGTCTGTTGCAACATCTTTTTTTCCTTGGTAGTTTGCTTTAACCACCTCCAATTCAGAATTTGTGTTATCTAGATTTTGCAATATTTTCTTGCGTTTTGCAAATTTTTCTTCATACTTGGTGTAGGTGGTGACTACCTATTTCTTGAGCTCTGTCTCCAGGCGCCTTGCTATCAACATGGCAAGATTAGCATACCGCAAGTTTGCCAACTCCATGTACTCTGTAAGATCCTAGATCTAGAGGTCTCAGCTCTTAAGTTCTGCCTGGTGGGTAAATGCATGTGTTCAATATGGCCTGCCAATCAATGTGTTGAGCACTGAAAGCATTGATGTGGGCCTTGGCCATATGGATCTCCTTCTTGATGATTTTCTTGTACATTCCCACCTAGTCTTGGAAGTGCTCCTTTATCTTTTCGTGCCTCTTGGCCTCATTCTACCATGCGCTTATTTCAATGGCCATTTTGATGGATGGCATGTACCTCCTCCATTAAGAGGGTCTGATTTTCTCTGGCCAAATGGTTCATGTCCTAGTTTACCTTGATCAATTATTCTCACAGCCGCTGAAAATGTTCTTTAAGAACATTCTTTTGTTTCTCCACATAGGTCAACTAAAGATTGTCGGCAACAAGTTGTTTGTTTTCTTCTTGTAAGGCCTTGAGTGCTTTGGTGTGTGAAAAATTTTGCACTTGTGCCATGGAGGCATCCTAGTCGGCCTTCTCTTTTTCCTCTACCACCCTTTTATTTTGAGCCAGCAATTTGTTAAGTTGCTTGATCTTGAAGGTGTCTAGTTGGTCTGCTGGAATGAATTGAGAGGGATCCCACTATGCAGCTTGCAGGGTCACGAGCTTTTCTTACAATCTTGTTACTTTTGCTTCTGCATGCTTCACCCTCATCTCTGCCATGACCAGCTTCCCCTTGGTGGAAATGAGGTTTGATTGTGCTACTATAACATCCTATGGTGGTGATGGTTGATCTCGCTAGCTCGTCCTAGGTCTTGCTTCTTATTGTTGACTAGGTCCCATGCTGGAGGTTGGTTAGGCCCTGCAAGTTGAGTTGTAGTGGGCCCCACCATCTACTCTTGTCTTTTTTTTGGTCCCAATGCCTCATCAGCAACTTTTCTTGCAGCTGGTGCCTTTAGCAGTTCAGCGTACGATGCATTTTAATCCTCATGCCACTGCCTCTTACTGTTGCTAAGCATCTGCTTCAGCAAGTTGATGATGGACTTATTTGTAGACTCCGCCTATCCGTTTGCCTATGGGTAATATAGGGAGGAGAATGATTGCCTGATGCCTAGGTTGCTGCAGAAGGTTTTGGGTTTTCGTACTACTAAATTATGGTCCATTGTCAGTTACAATAGTCATTGGAAGCCCAAACCTTGTTACGATGTTGTCCAAGATGAAGTGGCAGATCTGCTAAGACGTTGTCTTCCTCAGGGGGATAGTTTCCATCCACTTAGTAAAATACTCAGTGGTGGTGATAATGAAGATATGCCCTGCGGAGGACTTAGGTGTGATAGGTCCTATGAGGTCTAGTCCCCATCGTTGGAAAGGCCACGTGATTTGAGTTGGATGCAGGTCCGTAGATGAGACATGTATGAGGTTTGTGTATCTCTGGCACGTGTCACACGTCTTGACTTTTGAAAAGAAGTCATGCTACATATGGGGCCAGTAGTACCCTTGGTGTCTAATTTTCGTAGCCATAGCCCTGGGTGCTATGTGTCCACCACATAGTCCCTCATGTACTTCATTAACTACCCTCTGTGCATGCTCCTTGCCCACGCATGCCAGCAATATCCCATCATAGGAGCATCTACACAGGGTGTCATTTACCATGAGCATATATTTCTAGGTACGCTTACAGATTTCATTTCTCTGGGTAGATGTCAGTCTGCTTGGGGATTCATCATGTTGTAGGTAGGCTTTAATGTCAGTGTACCACTCCTAGGTATCCGCAGCATTGATAGAGGCCACATGTCCTACCTGAGTGATAGGCTCATTACATTTGACAATCAAAGTTGTAAAATTTGCAAACAAGTGTGGTGGAATCTTTAATGCAAAGGTGGCTAAGGCATCTGCTACGATGTTCTCGTTGCGTGGCACGTGTTGCACATCTGTGATTACAAATTGCTTAAGCAAGCTTTTTGCTAGATCACAATAGGGTTGTAGGTGTGTAGCTTTGTAGGCATAGAACTCAATGATTTGATTCACAACTAGTTGTGAATCACCACGGATTACCAAGTATTGTACACGTAGTGTATGGGCAGCTGAGAGGCCTCTGAGTAGCCCCTCATACTCTGCCACATTGTTGGTATAGGGGAATGTAAAACGATAAGTAAATGGGTGCATTTTCCCAGAGGGAAACGTAATGACGGTAGTTGCACTACCTCCTCACGCAGTTGAGGCACCGTCGAAGTGTAAAGTTACTTCCTAGTGTGATGGGATGATGTTGATTATGCCAACATGCTCGTCTGGGAATTAGGGATCTATGATTGTGTGGTTGTCGATGGGTGAGGCTGTAAGTTGCAGCGGAAGAGGCCTCCTCCAATTAAGGAAACCCTTCACGTGGAGGAAGAGGAGGGGCAAAGACTATGGCTTAAACTGTAGAGGACGTAACCCCCCATTGGTAAACGCTTTTTTTTGATGCCTACTTTGTTATTATCTGCTATGCTATGCTATGTTGGGTGGCGTAGCATAGCACCTACTTTAAGTTAACTTGTTTTGGACTAATGCAAACATGTTTCTTGACTTGCAGAGGAAGAAGAAGAAGAAGAAGAAGGTGACAAAGAGGTGTCGGCCCCTAAGATGGGGGCAACAAATAGAGGCTCAAAGGCCCCAGTCTCAGAGAGAAGGGTCCAGGTCAAGAAATAAAGAACTCCTATCGCTAAGGCAGGGGCTCTCGTTATCAGGCAGAATCCTCCTACTAACAAGGAGGGTGTTTTTGGAGATGAAAGAGAGTCTCCCTTGAATAAAATGGATGCTGGTCTCTCAAAAGGAAAGGTGCCAACACATGTAGAAGAGGCCCATATAAACTTGGCAGGGACTTCTGTCAAGGCTATCTCCATTGTTTTGCATCAGCAAGTAGGGGGACCACAATTGGACGCTGGTGAGTTCAGTATTGTGTCTGCCTTGTCATAGCCCATTTCAGCCATTACTAATATGTTTAGTTATATAACAGGTGCCACTATTGATGCTGCAGGACCCCCTTTGATTCGTATGAAATCATGGGCTGAGATCCCTGATAAGTTTGCATTCATGGAGGGAATTGTCGACGACATGATCAGCTGCCTTCAGCAGGTGGACCCTGACGTGTGTAAGTAGTAGCGTTAAGTTCTCTCATGTTGCTATGCTAGAATTTTTTGAGCTTGCTAATCTTGCTATGCTAACATGAATATTATGCTCTTTGTGTCATGGTAGCCTCTCTGCTCAAATGGGACCCAGCATGACCTTTGAAAGTTAGTGTCATGCCTATAGTCCCGCTTGAAGTGACCGAGGTGTCTCATCGCACATACAACGAGGATTGCAAATGTGCTTTGCACTTGGCATGCTCCTTGTGGGAGCATAAGTGCATCAATGAGGACCTATGGAAACGGGTCCAAAAAGCTGAGCAAGAGAAGGCTGACCTGAGCACCGAGGTGGAGGATCTCAAGTCGAGGAATGAATTCTTCATAGCTTGTGACACTAATAATGAGGACTAGCACATGGCTGTGATAGATTACGCTAGATTTTGGATAGTCATATGCCAGAACGTCGAAGCCACCCACGAAATAATAGGACAATGGATGCAAATGGACTTGCTGGTCCAGAAGTGTCAGGATTTGAAAGATTTCAGTGCCAAGGTTTACGAATGGGGGTAGTCCTAGAAAAGCCATAAACATATGTATAAACTGGAACATGCCACCACTCATAAACTATATCGGGACGCTGCAGTGGAGGCGTTTACGTATAAAGCATTTGTAAATGCCATTGACACTTCTAAGGCCTATGACAAGTTCAAACAGCGGGTAAAGGTTACGGAATCTCCTAACTAGAAAGTGGACCTTCCCAAAGGAGAGATCACAACCGCCTCCTTTTCTCTAGGACCATCAAGGTGGACAACCACCGAAAGGGAGAGAGCTATTGCGGATGTTGAACCAAGCAATAGACGTTGGGTGGACATCACGGTAGAGGAGGTCTGGTGCTACCTCGAGCTCGGTTTAGAACAGATACCCTTCGAGATGGACGTAGGCCCTTCTCAGGTTAGTTGCTTTCTATTGTATTAATGCTTATGCTCTATTGTAACTTGTGTGCATTGCTTTAGCTTACCACTTCGTTCCTACGATGTAAGCTCCAGATGATGGTGTCGGGTTTGTAGAGGGAGGGAATGAAGAATTGGTAGAGGACAATGCAGGGAAAAGCAATGCAAAAGGAAGTGATGTAGGAATGAATGACATAGATGATGCGAATAGGGACAACCCATGATAGCATGAGATTTTTTTTTGAAGTTTCAAATTTTTGTAAAAGTTTTTGCAAACATTGTCTGAAAGGCAAAGGTTTTGAATAAAGAAGAGAGTTTTGAAGAAGAAATTGATTCTGCGTTAATTTGTGCATTTTCTACATGCTATGTTTTGTGTAAACTTTTCATGCTTTCATGTGTTAGTTTTAGGCCATTTCGGGCCTTTGCTAGTTTTAGGCTGTTTCAGGCCTCTACTAGTTTTAGGCCATTTCGGTCCATAGCGTAGCATGCCAAAGAGATGATACATTAACAACTTGAACAATGGCTAACTGGTAGCTTACGTATATAGATGCATTGTAAACAACGAAAGGTGGTAATGTGCAAAGAATGGTGACCGGGCAGGAAGCAGCGGGGTTACTACACTATGCAGAGCTGCTTCTTGACCCATTGTAGGTTGAGAGGAATGTAAGGTTGAGGTGATTTGCCAGGGCCTTCATTTGCATCATTGTCCCCTGCTTGGAAGGGCAACTCAACCCACACACTTTCATCTTGGAAACTAGCCTGCTGAGCTGATTCTCCCACTGGATGGTTAATGTGTGCATAAGAAGACGCTTCATTCTCAGAGGTTACAACCTCTGAGCCCTGCTCCATGTCTATATTATTGATTGCTTGCGCTGCTATGTCGTCACCATGGATCGCCACCTCCCTACCTGCGTATGGCAGGTGGATTTCCTAGTGTATAGGTGAGGAGACAACCCTAAGTTGCACCAACCATGATCTCCCCAAGATCAGGTTAAACAAAGACATTTTCTCAATCATGATGAATGTTGCATTTATGGGGAACTGGTCCCTTGCCATGAAGTCTATGTGGACTGTGCCCTTATCAAGGATGCGTGACCCATTGAACGACTTCAGGCATGACGTCGTTGTGGGTTTGATTTGGTCAACCAAGCCCAAATTGTCCACAATAGGGAAGGGGATGACGTTCGTGGTAGCCCCATCATCAATGTGTACCCTTCGAATTTGATGTTGGCTGACCCAAATTATGATGAAAAGGGGTGCTGTAGTCACCTGGCCCCTTTCAGGATCTTTCCTAATGGCATCATCACAGAAACTTAGTTGAGGTAGTTCTGGCTTTGTAGGTGCAAAGGGGAGCATGATCGAGTAGATTGCTTCCTCTTCCACTGGCATGTCTTCATTGATCGGATTCACTGTCAACATGCGGATCAGAGCCTCACAGTGTGGGACAGATGTCATGATTAGGTCGTACAAGCTCAATATAGTGTTTTTTTATTTTAGCGCTTGCTTGACCTGAGTGAGGACATCTAAGAGGTCTTGGCCACCCCCTATTTAATGCTTTTCTCCTCTTCTATTCGTCCTAGAAGAAGAATTTCCCAAGGAGGGGTGATTTTGGGTATGGGTTCAGGCCCTTTTTGGCAGGGTGGTGCGGACTATACAGTTATGGCAACGTCCCTCTTTACTGATGAGGGCATGGACATAGGGGATGAAGACGTAGGCTTGGAAATACTAGGGGTGGTACTTCCTCTTTACATCTCACCTGTGAAACGCACTTCTCATTTTTTAGGATGAGAGGGCTGTTTAGCTATCTTGCATGGGAATGGGGCTATTGAAGGAGTTGGCCCCCTAATGATGAAAGGGGCTAATGGTGNGGGGGGGGGGGGGGGGGGGGGGGGGTAGCGTAGTTTTTCTAATAGGTGGCATGAAGATGGATGCCCATGGAGGGACTCTCAGAACGAATGGCTATTGCGAGCCTTGGCTAGCTGCTGCTGGTGCTGGTGCACTACGCTGAGGCACACAAAGCACAAATGGCTACTGGGGTGGCCTAGGATCACTATCAATACCGATGGCATTGATGATGTAATCGACATTGTTAGCATTGAGGGGGTCTGTGTAGACATGCATAGATTAGTTCTCAGGGCATACTGGGTTTCTTTCGTCCAATACTAGTTTTCCTTAATCAATTAATCTCTAGATGTCATCCTGCAACGCCAAACAGTAATCTGTTTTGTGACCACACTGTTGGTGATAGTCACAAAACCTATCTAGCTTGAAATCCTTAGGAATTGGGGGCTCATTAGGTAGGGCCAAAGAAAGGTTCCTAAGGAGCTCGTAGTAGCGTTGATGTCTCCTAATTTCTTATTCCGACATTTTCTTGTGTTGGATGTGCCCTGCTGCCAATAGCTGCTTCAGAAATTTTGAAGGCTTGAGAGGCAGTGAGGTGTACTTTGAGCGATCTTTACACTCAAAGTTCAATTTGAGTTGTGTAGATGTCTTAGGTGTGAGTACTAGAGGTTGTGGTGCATTGCCTTGCTTGGGCACGGGGTTAGATGCGGGTATGACTGATTTCTTGTTGTTCTTGTTACCATTGTTATGAGGTTTGGGCTTGACCTTGGTCGTTACAGCGGCCACTGTGGTTGTGGGGGCCTTAACCTTGTCCTTCTTTGTGAAGGTGTTTTTGTAGGCAATGTAGGCCAGGTCTTTGCTTGCCTCGACTACATCCTGTATACTCTTAGTCTAAGTGAAGGCTTGACTAAGAGTGCGAGGGGCGAGGTAGTATAGTTTGGACTTGATAAAGTCATTCACTGCACTTAAAGATGGCCAGTAGGTATGCCTACATGATGGGCTCGCAAATTTTGTTAAGGGTTGCGTTCCATCGTTGGATGAACTTCTGGACTGGTTCCAGAGGATCTTGCTTCACATTCATTAATTGGTCTAATGTGGTTTCCGCCTTCAAGTTATACTTGAAGCATGTCACAAACTAGGTCAGAAGCTCCTCTAGAGTTGAAATGGATGAGCATGGCAGTGCGTGGTACCAATCTAGGGATTTCCCAGCTAGGGACATAGCAAAGACACGAATAATCATGTGCGGCCATTGTTGCAACAAAAGGGAATCAGACCTAAAGGTAACAAGATGTGCATTGGGATCTCCCCCCCATCGTACTTTGTGAAGTTGGGGAGGGACATCCCTGGGGGTAACGTTAGAGCAGGGATTGCAGGGCTGATGGGATCGTCCTGGTAAAAGTCCATGACTTGTATTGTGTCAGACCCAATAGCTTTGAGCCATTTTATTCCATTGGTGAGGGTTTTGATAAGCTGGAACTCTTGGTCCAGACCTTGTGAAGTTGTGGATGATTGGGGAACTACCAAGGCAACTCCCATCTATGGAATGGAGGGGGCAGCGGCATGAGCCATCAGCGGTACCATTGGGATAGCCCTTGCGAATGGTGCTTCTTGCACTGTCCACCACTCGGCAAGTCGTGCTGTTGGAGCAGCAACTATGGGTTGGGCCACTAGATAGACCACTTATGTCACTGATGGCATAGACCATAGCCCTATGTTTGATTGTACTATTTGCGGGGTTTGGTAGGTCTGAGGGTGAACATAATGAGACATCTGTGATGATTGTGGAATAGGCAAAGAAGCGAATGGGGTCCACCATTTGGAAGGGCTCAGGCCCATCCCGATGGGTTGAACAGACGTGAATGTAGGAATGGAAACGAAAGTTGCATACGATTGTGAAGTAGGTACAGTATGAACATGTGGCAGGGTAGCCGTGATTGATGTGTGATGTGTTACAAGAATGGGGTGATGAGTGGTTTGCATAGGCATAGTCGCTACAAATGAAACAGGGGAATAAGGGTGTTGCTACACTGGGAAGGTGACATGGCTACCCATTGTAGTTGTGATTATAGGTTGCGGGAGCGTAGACATGATCACAAAGGGAGCAGTGACAGACAACAGATTGGCCCAGAAGGACTGTGTAGGAGGGATAGGAACAGGGTTGGCTTGACCTCCCTTGTCGGATTGGGAATCGAGTTCCTCCTTTCCATCCTAGAAGGTATCATCCTAGTTAGACACTACGTCCTATTGCTCCCTAAGTCTGGTCAACTGGATTAGCTGGTCTAGAAGCCTTTGATTTGTTTGTGTCAAAGGTATGGAAGCACCGGGAGTGGGAACAAACTCCTTCCCATCGCAGTAAGCGAACTTGAAGCTACGTTTGCCTTTGAATTCATGTACATCCAAGGGCAGGTTTACCTAAACCTTTGCAAAGAGGAAGTTATAGTGCTCATGTTGCTGGGCCAAGCCCTCAAGTCCCCAGTTTTGGATCCTAAGTGATCAACATGTTTCCAGCATCAGGTTGAGTGGTTGTTTGACACCTGTGATGCCTTGAACCGTGATGGGAACTTCGATGTTGAAGGTATTGGCAACGGTAATTGTGGAATTCATTGTTGCTAAGCTAGATAGTTTTGCAAATGGGAAAAAGAGCAACGAGATTAGAAAGACAAACAATTTTGCGAAGGAAAAGAGCAAAGAAATTGGAAAGCAATCAAAAAGGCTTTACGTCTTGCGGGGTTCCTGAGGAACCATCGAAGTGACTGATCTATGCCACACGATGTGTAAACAACCACAAAAGGGTGTCACGCTCACACTAGTGCATGATAGGGTACAAAGCATATGCAAGACTATCGTAAGATAGGCAAGTTAGCTGGTGATCGGAGGCTTTATGTCCTGTAGGGTTCCTGAGGAACCGTCGAGGTAACCGACCTGCATCGCACGACGCGTAAACAACCACAGATGGGTGTCAAGTTTACACTAATGCATATCAAGGTGCAGAAGGCTTATAGGACTACTGTGACATGTGGAAAGGGCACAAAAAGCCCTCCTTCTAGCGACAAAAAACTGTAGAGACTGAAAATGTCGATGGTTGGAAAACACTGATGGGTCATCGATTGTTGAAAGTCTTAACCCAAATTCTGCGGGAGGATCGTGTTGGATGGAATGGAAACTGGGTGCCCTGAATGGTCTGGTCGATCAGACAGGGACTTAGTCAGTGTTAATATAACCTTTTGTAATGTGTGATTTGAAAACGAGGCTGATAGCGTGAAGTAATGCTTAAATGTAAAAGAGACAGAAAGTAGTGTAAAATGCAATAACAAGCATGAGACAAAGTAAAATGCAGTTAGAAAAATGCACCACTTCAAAGCTATGACCTCACTCTGTCGAGGTGGATACAATCAGTTGTACAATGCTGAGAACTGCAGAGATCCCGAGAGTAACCAAGATGTGTAGAGTAAGACAGCTGTGTGCTTGAACGTGGACTCAGGCGTTAATAATGTAAGATGCTACCAAGGTGGTAGAAAAGAGCAGAACAAAATGCCAACTAAGAGTGCTAACTGTTTACAATGTCAAACAAAAATCTTACAATGCTCAAGGTTACAATGCTAGCTTTTTTGCTTGTCAGCCAACAAAATTGTTAGTCAACTAAAAATGCCAAAAGACTAGACCCTTCGAGCATTGCTCATTGGGGTATTTATAGGACCAAGGGCACATGAAAGATGCATTTTGGATGCCACGTGCCCTGGGATTACGTTGACCTATCTATGCTACACGTGCCTGCATTACCATTGGGCGAGACTGCCATGCCATAATTACAAGCCTACCACATTGTAATTGCATTGTCAAGGTAATGGTACAATTAGGTGGAGTGCATTGATGTAGCGTAACTCCTTGCCATGCGCTGCTATGCTTTTTAGCGTAGTGTGCTTGGCATAGCATAGCATCTTGTTACATTATGCTACGCTATGCAGCGTAGCCGTTAATTCGAAGAAAAACGTTTGCGTTGTGTCCTGCTACATGTGTTGGAAACCTTTGAAGCATGTTGAATATTTATTACATATTTGCTACGCTATGCTACGCTACACTATGTAGTGTATCATAGCATAGTAGTCGTCCTTAGTCACAAAAAATGTTGCCAATTTGTGAACCTTGCCTTTTGCACTGCAAAGCTTGCGAACTTGTTGATCCCACCCTTTGAGATGCCTTCTGTTACTTTTGTAGAATTACTATGTCTCGCTATGCCATGTAGCTTAGCATAGCTTAGTGGCCAACATGGCCTATTTCTTGCCAAGTTCCCCACTTTCTAATGGAAGGAGACATTGCTAAAGGACTTGAAATCGGGTGAGGGGACTGACCATCTAGTTTTTTGCTACGCTATGCTACGCTGCATGGCATAGCATAACATAGCATTATGCTTCTACAAAACATCTTTTGAAGTCTGCTACACTACATAGCGCAGTGTAGTGTAGTAAAACTCCTTAACTTAGAAGACTTACTAAAGCGTTTTGCGTGTTCTGAGCACCGCTAACAATTCCACGCACCACTCCTAAGTGTGCTGTCGGTTGGATGAACTACTCAGGTGGGCAGGCTGGAGAATCCATTTAGCCTATTGACACCTGGGGTAGAAAACTTGCTGAACTTGACAGTCTAAACATTAGAGCGTCCATCTCCTGAAGAACTACCGTAACGCTTTGCGAATTGCAAAGACCTGGTGAAGCAAGCATGCCTTCAAATTTTGGGGTGTTTCACTGTGTAATCAAGATAGGTTGAAAGAGGAGCTGCTAAAGCACCTGAATAAGGACAACATCTCATGTTTCCCCCAGAATGTGTTCAAGTGAACCATGAAAGGTCCATGTCAGCGACCGTGATCGTGGAACTCAACTTTGGACCTTTCACAAATTTCACTCTTGAAGTAGTTAGGGGTCAACTTAAAGGATCCCCATTATGGCCTACCCTTTTGGAAAATGGTGCCTAGTACCTGGAAGAGACGTACCAATTCTGGCATAATAAAGAAGAGGGCACCATAGTTGATATTGGTGGTGTTTCTGTAGATTTCTCTACCAAGGCCATTTTGGAAGTGTTGAATCTTCCAAATATAGGGCCAAAAGTTGCTCACCTGCCCACTCACTCTAATGCTAATGCATGAAAAATCTAGTTGAAAAGGGCATATAGCAAGGAAGACAAGGTGTATGGAGAGCTGACCCTAGAGGAAAAGATCTATTTTAAGATTGGTACTTATCATATCTTCCCCACAAAAGGATTAAACAGAATCTCAACATATACAGCTAGAGGAAATGCGATATTGATGGGCAAGGTAAATTCCAACCTACCCCATCTATATCTCAAGAGATTTTGAGGTAGTTTGAGGAATGCAAGATAGGGAAATTTTCATTTCCATTTCCCTATCTCATCAGGAAGTTATGCTGACATGCTAGAATTTTGGGGTACACCAATGACATCCCCAAAAGAGTCCAAAATGCTTCATTTGCTAAATTGCTGAAGCCACTAGCCCTAAGGAAAAGTGCTGGTGAGACACTGGAGCTGGAACAAGAATAGACGGTGGGGTCCATGGCAACTCAAATTTTAGGGCCTAGCCAACTCCCAAGCATAAGGCCCAGTCAACAGCAAGAAGCAAGGCCTAGCACAGGCCAAAGAGACCAACTGCCACTACCACCACAGGATTATCGACCATCAATGAGCCATCTCAGGGCCATCACTGAGACGGTCAATTGGGGAAGTTGTGATACCAATCTCTTCTGGGTCATCGATGACATTGTACAACCCATACTTTCCATAGATCGTGCATGGGGCAAAGTGTCCATCGAATCAAGAGGAGGGGAGATGCACTGGTCATAATAGATCTTGGGAAACACTGCATTCTTTTAGGTGCAATTAGAAATAGGTGAAGGTGCCACAGTCATGATCATGTAGCACCAAGATGTAGCAGGAGTCACAGAAGTGGTCATGGACCACATAAAAGAGTCCTTCAATGTCCTTGTTGTGCCACTAAGGGATTTCACAGGAGCACATGATACTCAAACTTTGGCCGGTCCCTCGATGACTCCTATGGAGTGTGAGGATGTTCTCAATTGGTTGCTGCAAACAAGATAAGTGATGAAATCCTTGTTTGACATCCCACAAGATGTCATAGCAACTCAAGCAGACATTGTCTCCACCAAAGGGAAGTTGGTCATGGTAGAAATTAGGGCTGAGCATGCAGAGGCGAAGTTGGAAAGACTCCAGGAAAGGCTCTTCACCCTGTAAGCTACACAATGGGATTCATCTTAATTCATCCCCACAAACCAACTAGAATCTTTTAGGATGGAGCAACTCACTAAATTATTGGTAGACAATAAAAGAGTGGTAGAGGAGCAAGAGAAATTTGATTGGGATGCTTCCTAGGCACAAGTGCAAACATATGCACATGCCAAAGAAATCAAGGCCTTGCAAGAAGAGAATAAATAGCTTGCCGCAAACAATCTTTGGTTGATTGCTGTGGAGAAACAAAAGAATGTTCTCGAAGATACTTTTTAGCAATTACGAGAACAATTAATCAAGGTAAACCAGGACATGAATCACTTGACCAAAGAGAATCGATCCCTCTCAATGGAGGAGGTATGCGTAATCTGTCAAAAGATGGCAATTGAAATAAGTGTGTGGAAAAATGAGGCCAAGAAACATGAGAAACTGAAGGAGCAATTCAGAGATCAGGTGGGGATGTATAAGAAGGTCATTGAAAAAGAGATCAATATGGCCAAAGCTCATATTAACACCTTCAGTGCTCAACACGCTGATTGGTAGGTCATACTGGACACCTATGCATTCGTCCACCAAGTAGAGCTCAAAAGTCGGCGATGAGACGTGATATCGCATTAGCCCTTGCGATATTGTGTATCTATAAATATGAGGTGGCTTTCCCTTGTTCAAACGTCTAGAGTTAGCCCTTAGCTAAACTATAGCAGTTTTACCATTCCAGAGTTAGAATAATTTCCATGTGCCCATAGTCGGAGTCTCAAAGTGAATGGATCTTTATTCAAGAAAATTGTACCTGAGCACACATTTTTGTACGGAAATAAAGAAGAACCTTCCAATAAACCTTGCAGTATATGGACTAAGCTAAATAGGACATTAATTATTATTAAATGTTTAAATGCTTTCCTAGATAATTAAGTCTCTCTCAACCCTTGACTCTCCTAGTTAAGTGCATTCAGTGCAACAACTTCGAGCACATGTGTAATGCTTGGTAACCTAGTAGCAAGGGTTTAGGGTTTGGTAACCCAATAGCGTTTGGTAATCCCAGTAGCATTGCACTAGTTCAGGGTGTGTGCAACAAGTGGGAACAAGATATTGATGCTAGGATACTTATAACTTGATTAGTGAATAGTTAATGAAAGTTAGTTATTTAGTTCTCTTCACCCTTCCCTCTTAGCATAGGCATTAAAAAGATAAAAGTTATAAAAATCACATACCTCAAACTTACTTAACCATACAACCGTGACAATAAAAGTAAGTTTGGGAGGACAACAATTGATTAACCTTAAGTGTTCCATTAGGGTGTGTAAGCACCTAGTCCTTGGAGTTCGACTGGATCACACGTGAGACACTTGTATTCATATGGTTGAGTGTAGGGGTACCTCGCCACTCATCATTGGTGCCATTGATTGGGACTTAGCTGTTTGTGTGCTATGTAGAACATAGGAGATCATTCATATTTTTGGGAAACTTAAACAAACCCTTAGGGTTGATCAAAATAAAAATAAGATAACGGTAGAAAGCACACCGAACAAGACTAAAAATGTCTTCTTCTTCGCACAAAAGCACTTCACTGCCTAGGGACAACACTAGAGATAGTCGATAGTACAATAGACATAACCAAAATCCACTAGTTCCTCAATAGTTCCAAGTGGTATATTCTCATCATGATGAATATGTACTTGACTTTACCTTTATTCTCCATCAAGATGAGCAAGTACATTGGAGAGACTTGGACGGTAACATAGTGTTGCCTCCAAACCGAGCAGTCCCTAACATGCTCCTTCGTGCTCTTGCATGAATAGGCATGTTACAATTGTACACGGAATACGTTGCATGCAGTTTTGACACAAGGGATTACCATCCCACAGAAGCACAACGTTAATGGGACTTGCAACAGGAGAGATACTATACATCGTTGAAGGGAAAAAGACCCCATAATGCTTCACCCATCATAAGCAAAAATGAGGGTGGTGAACCTATTTCAATAGGTTCTCCACAAAATGATGTTTTCCATCCTAACGATGGTGAAGAGGTGGTGTACCAGAACCTTCATTCCACACTTCAAAACACTAGTTCTGATCCCCACAAACACCAAGTGTTCAACGAGGGAACACAAACACATGATAAGGATGAGCATGTTGATCGTCATCATGATCGGGGTCGAGACCACCAAAGAGAAGGTAGGAAACATCGTCATGGTGATGGTTCTCCTTCTTCTTCACCTTCATCATCACATTCACCCTCTACTTCAGTATCAGGATGCAATCATAAGGAACCTAATCATGAGGATAATGGTAAGCAAAGTGAGAAACCTTGACGAGAGAGTCAAGAGCGAGGACGCGGGCACTCTAGGGAATCATGGCATGGAAGAAGGGAAAGTAGGGAACCACGTAGAAATCACAAACGCTATGAGAGAAATGACCATGAATAACCCCTACTTGCAACCTGAAGCATGTTAGACATTACGGAGGCTGTAAAAATTCCTACAATGCACTAAAAAGATAGTAGGATCAAGAGATTAGACATGAATAATATTCCACAATTTGAGGGGGGATACAACACTGATCCTCAAAACCACTTACAAGCATTTCACGATGCATGTTCCTTGCAGAACATTGAGAATGAATGACAAAAAGTAAAGTTGTTCCCAAGGACACTGATGAAAGAAGCGGAAAGCTAGTACTGATCCTTAGAACCGGAATCCATTCAAAGGTGGAGTACGATGCTAGAACTGTTTAACGATAAGTATCAAACGTACTCCTGAGTGTCCAACCTATGAAAGAAAATCCAAGGATGGAAGTAGGAAACTCATGAATCCTTGGATGCTGCCATGGGCTGATACTATGCACTATTACATCGTTTCCCAGGCCATGATTACTTGCAACAGGATCAACTATGCCATCTCATAGATGGACTTAGGCATGATACTAGGAGAACCCTTGGAACGTATGCCTAAGGGAGATTATCAAAACTTAGGTCTCATCAGATCCATAGATTGTTGGAGCAAGTAGATAAGGAAGAACGAGAGCTATGTAAGAGAGAAAGTGCAGAAGAGTACAACCATGATCCTTCCCTCTGAAAAAGGGGAGTGAGATTCTATGAGGAGGAGGAAGAGTCACCATTGGAAGAGATGGTGAATAGGAAAACCTTGCCGCTCTAGAAATTAACAACACAAGTGTCAAAAAAGTTAGACCAAATGTGGGACTCCTTAGATAGTAGATTTGAAATTGTTCTTAAAATTGTAGAGGAGTCTAAGGAGTGAGGTAGTGACTATGACAAAAAGAAAAAGAGGGATTTGGACCATGCATGTAACAAAGGTAAGGGTAAAATGGCCATCACTAAAGAGGTTGTGGATTCTAATATGGACAATGATGATGGATGTGAGATATACCGGTATGACCATCCTAAGGGATGTTGCCCAGTTGATGAGTGGCGAGGTACCCCTACACTCAACCATACGAAACAAGTGTCACACGCGTGATCCGGTCGAACTCCGCAGATGGACTAGTTGTGGCACCTAGATAGTTAGCCTTAGGTCACAGTTCGCTGTCTTCCCACCTAGACT
>MNCI01028025.1:488091-557995 GCA_015680685.1 Gnetum montanum | reverse complement strand
GCACCTAGATAGTTAGCCTTAGGTCGCAGTTCGCTGTCTTCCCACCTAGACTAGTTTTGCATATGTCACGTATGGTTTAGTCTAGATGAGGTGTATGATGTGTTCTAATTCTAATGCTACTCTTGATGGCAGTGGAAATTAATATTAACTAAGCTAAGCTATGAGGGAAAAGGTAAGAAAATTTAATCTAGCCTAAGTGCGACAAGCAACCAATTCCTTGATCAGCTGTACACATCTTGGACTTCGTGCACGACTGGCACTGGGACTACCAAGCATAGGCCTAGGTACGCCACTGGGATTACCAAGCGTAGATCCCAATTACGCCACTAGGTTACCAAGGGTAGATCCCCCTAGCTACACCACTGGGCTACCAAGCAGTCACACTTAAATGCTTGTAATCAAGTCGTACTCGTTCTGCTTCTAGGAGTTTAAGGATGAGAGACTAATCGCGATGAGTAACTGATTCCTTGACTAGCCGTACACACCCGTGGGCCCTCGTAGCCAAGTCGTACTCACACCGCGCTACGAAAGTAATAAATAACATTAAATAAATAACAAATAAATAAACTAAGTGAATGCTGCAATGATGAATTAATCTCGATCTTTATTGTCGGTCATGTGCGTGTCCAAGTACGGCACACTCAAATAAAGACATCGTACAATTACATTCACCACATTGCGAGTAGACACGGGAAAAATTCTAAATCTGGAGGGATCAAACTTCGAGAGCTTCGCTACTCTAAAACTGGGATCCTGAACAAGGGAGAGCCGCGTCTTATTTATAGATATGGTGGAGGACTGTGATATCGCGTACGTGATATCGCGAGGGATGCGATATCACGTCGGCTTCAATATCACGTACGTGATATCGCAGCCTATGCAAATTGCATCTCATCACTAGTAATCTCACATCTAAAAGAGTCTGGGGTGTATGCACTTAATCCATGACTTAACAAATGGAAAACACCCTGATGGTTACCTTATCCCCAAGGTAACCCAAGGAAGTTCCACCAACCATTAACATATTATCCAAGTGGAACTCCACCAAAACCTATTGAGCAACACCAGTAGTGGTAATACCCACAGTCATGAGGGATGCCACCACCAAGGCAACAATACCCTTACCAACAACTGGATCGATATGGCTATTATGTGCAGCAACGAATCTCTCCACATGACTCTATTGGTCATGTGACACCACAACGTCATTACCAAGCTTGGGAGTATTATAGGACTTCTTCTCCTGGGATAGACACACCACATACATACCATCCTCCAAATCCATCCGCAACTCTCACACCGATAGCTCCATTATCACTCGCTCCAGCAATGCAAGGGGAACTTCCCACTCAACCACAGCAACACAATGCTATGAAAGCTATAAATCTTCAACCCGCTACTGGTTCTGACAACCATACAAAGAGAATACCTTTCTTCAGAACCAATAGTCCAACCAAGCTCTCACAACCACAAGCGGTTGAGCCTCTAAACGCTCCTCCATCAAATAAGGCTTCAGAGCTCCCTTTAAACAAAAAATAGAGCTCAACAAATACGGTTATGTTAACACATGCCATCACTGACTAGATCAAGGAGGGCCACCTTCCCAAGAAATTCTTTGATCCTGGAAGTCCCTTAATTTATCTCCAAGTTGCTGGGAAGGAACCATGTAAAGTTCTTTTGGACTCGGGTTCCGGAGTCAACTTAATATCACAAGAGATGTATGAAGCCTAGAACTTACCTGCACTAAAGAAGAGAAATATTCGCTTAGAGCTGGTGGGCCATTCCATCACTATTCTTTTGGGATTAGTAGAGGACATCGTTACCACTATGTGTGGTTGTTCATACCCAGCTGATTTCCTAATGATACAAGTAAACAATGACAAAGGGGACTTCCCAATAATAATGGGGAGGGCATGGCTAAGTTCCATAAACACATACCTAGGAATCTATGATCTTTCCCTGGAAAAATCTAGAGAAAACACTTTTGGGAAGATCAATAGGAAGAAAGTTCCATGCATCACATACAGTGATATAGGGGATGATTGTGTTCAGGAAGTTCAACATTGCCTGCATGCAACCGGTGTGCCCAAGAAGTTAACATACACAAGTGCCTATATGTAGCAACCACACAACAAGAAGACACCCAGTGGTTGACAGCTAATCAAGAGAGAAACTCACCAACATGCATGGAACTAACTGAGGGAACAATGTGCACACAAGTCGAAAGCATAGATGCATTGGAGCAAGAGTGTAGCCAACTTCCAACCCTTAACCTGAAAACATCAATTGGGGGAAGTTGGAAATTCCTAAAAAATTCAAATGAGTACTCTGATGGGAGAATACAAGTTTATGTGCAATAGACCAAACCTTATCGTGAATCTAGAATGGTCTATGCACATAGCACATCGGAGAAAGGATGACCTCACTCATCATTTCGGATCTCTCCCTTCTAACTCAGTCATGGGGAAGATGATCACCTATGCTAATCAATCAAGGCCCTCAGTTCCTTTAAGTTTTTTTTTACACATTTTTGTTTTACAAATTTCTTTAAATTTTCTTTTCTTTGTTTTGCAACATTGTTCATACTTCTTCGTTCATTTGTGTGTTTATTTATTTTGTTTTATTAAGTTTGTCACTTAATAAGTGCTCCGAACATGGTATTAACTGTATTCCATTGATTGCTAATGTTTGGTTTTTACCTTTGAGTTATGATGTTGATACTATGGTATGGTTATTTTGATATAACAGGCAATGATTTCATGTCATCCATGCATCCATGAATTTCTATGGTCTCTCTTGGCTTGGAACTATATAGTCCCTTTCTCAATAATAAGAACTATCAACGAATTAGTGACTGGGCATTTCTCAAACTAAGGAAGGACTCAAGGACTGAAAAGGGTGTGAATTCAAGGGAACTTGATGCATTTGTGTTGGACATTCTCTTGGGTGCTTGGATGTTTTCTTCTTGGGTCTTCTGTACCATTCCAACGCTGCTCCATTATTGGGAAGCTAAGCTAATAAAAATAATAAGTCTTTGCATGGTGTGGTTCTCACGCAAAGCACACAAAAGAAAATAGTGAGAATTCAAAGCACACCCATTAGACAAAATAATCATATGGGCTATAAACATTGGTTATGGAACTAAATAAAAATTTTCCCTCTACCTAAGGCCCTTCCTCACTTCCTACTTTCTCCTTTTTTCATTTCGTCAGAATGGTGGTGACTCTTTGGCAGAAACATTCTCGCTACTTCAAGTGGATGGATTGGCCAAGTGTACTAATGCGAAGTCACTGAATGTGGTTTTTTTGAGGCTGGATTTGGAATGGGATCTACTAAGTCACATTAACCATTAATACACAAGGGACTATACATCACCTTATTCTTGAGACTCCATTCCATTCTCTCCTTTCCATCATTCTTTCTCCATTTTCACCTCATTTCCAGTTGTATCAATGGTCCATATTTTGGTTAATGCATTGTTTTCTTTTTGGTAAACTCTTGTGGTTAAGACTTTAACTCTTGCTTCCAAATGACATTCCCAGAGCCTATGGACTCTTTGAATGTGGGATTTTGAGGGCATTAAGGGCATGAGCTTGCTTTGGGAAGGATCCACTAGCATTCCTGTTTGGTGCATCTATTAATTTCTTTCCCTTAAACATTTCCACAATTAGAGTTTATTTTATTCATCTCCATCTTTGACATTCATTTTATCAGTGTTATCATTGTTTCTTTTTCTCCATCTTTCTTATTCCTTATCTTTTTCCATTCTCTCACTACTGGAGGTTCGCTCTCAGTCATGGGGGTCCTGGTCCAATTTTTTCAATTTTTTCTTAACCCCTACACCTCAGGTAGTCACCAGTATTATATCTCTAGATCAACATTAGCCATATCACAACTCAGCCAATGGACCTTACATTGAGACAAGGTATCAACTGCATTGTGATTTATTTACCCTTGCTAAGATAAGACTGTGTTGTGTGTGTAGATGACAATCATACACCAATGAATTGGATTTAGAGGAAACACTTGGAATGGAATAGTGTTGAATCAGTTATGTGAGGAACAGGATTGATGGCACGCTTATGGATGGACAACAAAAAGTGCAATCTTGGCATCGGCAGCAACAAACTTCTTTCTTTCTCTCTCTCTTCTCTCTTCTCTCTCAGCTGCCAAATAAGGCTAGATGTCAAATGTGTATAGTGTTCGCTCTTGTTGTCATGAACACTAATTTTGTCATGTATTGTAATGATGATCCGTTCACATGTCACCCCATCTACCATTAGTGTCATTCAAGTCAATAGTCCCATACCTTCCCAATATTTTGTAAGGAACTCGAGGAAAAGTTTTCATTTAATCATGGGGGTATGATGAGCCATGATATCGCATCGGCCCCTATGATATCACGTATGCGATATCGCAGCCTGCCATCATGTCTATAAATAAGAGGTGGCTTTCCCTTGTTCAAACATCTGGAGTTAGCCCTTAGCCAAACTATAGCAGTTTTACCATTCCATAGTTAGAATAATTTCCATGTGCCTGCAATAGGAGTCTCAAAGTGAACGGATCTTTATTCAAGGAAATTGTGCCTGAGCACACATTTGTGTATGACAATAAAGACAAACTTTCCGATAAACCTTGTAGCATATGGACTAAGTTAAATAGGACATTAATTATTGTTAAATGTTTAAATGCTTTCCTAGAAAATTAAATCTCTCTCAACCCTTGACTCTTCTAGTTAAGTGCATTTAGTACGACTGCTTCGAGCACATCTGTAATGCTTGGTAACCCAATAACGAGTAGCATTTGGTAATCCCAGTAGCGTTGCACTGGTTCAGGGTGTGTGCGGCAAGTGGGAATGGATACTGATGCTAGGATACTTAGAACTTAGTTAGTGAATAGTTAATGAAAGTTAGTCATTTAGTTCTCTCCACCCTTCCCTCTTAGCATAGGCGTTAAAAGGATAAAAGTTATAAAAATCCCATACCTCAAACTTATTTAACCATACAACTGTGACAATACAAGTAAGTTTAGGAGGACAATGATTGATTAACCTTAAGTATTCCATTAGGACACGTAAGCACCTAGTCCTTGGAGTTTGACTAGATCATGCATGAGACGCTCGTATTCATATGGTTGAGTGTAGGGTTACCTCGCCGCTCATCAGCCGGGACCTACAAATAATAGATCTTATGGAGTACATGGAATTGGCAAATCTATGATATGCCAATTTAGCCATGTTAATAGTAGGACGTCCGAGAATAGAGCTGGAGAAGCAGGTAGCTACCACCTATGCAAAATATGAAATAGAATTTGTAGAGCACAAGAAGATGCTATAGAAGTTAGAAGTGGCAAATTCTGAATTAGAGGTGGTTAAAACCAGCTATTAGGGACAAAAATATGTCATGGTAGACTTGGCACGTGGCTTACAGATTACCAAGAGTACAAGGATAAAGCCAAAGCCTATGAGGAGGAATGACTACTGTTTGTGGCCTGGTATGTCAAAGCAAATCAAATATTCCCGCAACTGTCATATCCATGGGAGGTGCCAACTCCATCAAACATTGGAGCATTAGCATGGACAATATAGGACTCCCAAACTGAAGAGGAAAAGCTCCGGGCACTTCTTCAGAGCCATCAAATTTCAAAAATTGGAGCACAAGATAAGGGGAAGCGACCCATGGAGGAACCACCACCACCTAGAACCACATGAGTTCCAACAAAGTTTTGTACTTTTATAATTTTTTCTTCATTTCCCAATTTTGTTATTTGCAATCCTCCACTATGGCATGAATAAATTCCTAGTTAGTCAATAATCCCATACCTATCCATTGTGTAATAAATGGGGCTTGTTCTCATTTTGTCTGACTTGAGGACAATTTTTCATTCAATTGTGGGGGTATGATGAACCATGATTTGTCAGGCTCTGATATTGGACCCCCGATATCGGGTACCTGATATCATAGCCTGGATGCAATATTAGATACACGATATCATGGTTCATGTGAAAGCCTATAAATACTGCATTTGGACGCACATAAAAGAATAGGAAATGTGAGTGTTAGCGTAGGATCTTTTTGTTAGTTTTCAATTTCTCTCAACCCTTTCCCCCAGTGCATGCCTACAGTGTGATGATTATAATTGTACAAAACCTTTATTCCTGTGTGACGTACTTGGACATGCACATGACCAACAATAAAGATCGAGATTACTTCATCATTGCAACATTCATTTAGTTTTAACTGTTATTTATTGCTTTCTTACTTAATATCTCTTTACCTTCCTCTCTTATCCCTGTTAATGTGAAATGAGTATGACTTAATCATGAGCATTTAAGTGTGTCTACTTGATATCCCAGTAGCGTACCTAGGACATGTGCGTGGTAATCCTAGTAGTAGTACATGAGGTCCAAAATGTGTACGAATGATTAAGGATAGATGCTCATCGCACTTAGGCTAGCTTAGATTCTCTTCTCCCTTTCCCTATTAGCTTAATCAAAGTTATTTTCCATTGCCTCTAGGAGTAGCACTAGCTTAGGACCACATCATACACCTCACTCTGGACTAAACCATACATGACAAAGTAAATACTAGTCTAGGTGGGAAGACAATGAATTGCAATCAACATGTAACTATCTAGATACCATGACTAGCCCATCTGCAGAGTTCGATTGGATTATGCATGAATGCTCATATTTGTACGGTTGTGTAGGGGTACCTTGCCACTCATCACTTGGTAATGCAATACTGGTTACATGAGCCCAAGATGTATATGATAATCTAAGATTGAATGCTCATTGCTCTAGGATAGAGTAGATTTACCTTACTTCCATTACTTAGACTTAGGCCTAAATTTCATTTCCAATTATGTTTATCACTAGGAGTAATCAGGGCCTAAAAACATCAATTATCATATGCCTTACTTTAGAGTAAATCATACATGACAAAGCTACCACTAGTCCAAGTAGGAAGACAATGTCCTATGATTAATGCTTAACAATCTAAATCCCACAACTAGTTCCATCCATGGAATTCAACTAGATTATGTGTGAACACTTGTGATTTGTATGGTTGGATGTAGGGGTACCTACTACTCATCACCATGACTCATAACTAGTCTAAGTAGGAAGACAATGACTCATGATCTACTATTAACTATCTTGACATCATGCTAGGTCTATCAATGGATTATGATAAGGTTACTCACAAAACTTATGAATTGTATGGTTGGGTGTATGCTATGCTCACCACTTGTCACTAGTTAATGCAACAAAATATAGAAGATTGATTAGTAGTCTCATATATCTAACTTTCATATTGAGTGGTAGCATTTGCAAATCTAAAGGCTAAATAAAAAGATAAATTTAAAGACCATTACTTTATTAATTTTCCTTGTAATCTAGGGAACAAAGCCATGTATATATTCTATATCATTTACCTAGAAAAAAAGACAAAATAGGAAAATTAAATATTTTCACTATTAAAATGAAATGATGGCTAGATGCATTTTATTATGGCCTCAATTCACCTTGATTATTCCTTTTTTATTCATTTTTGTTAAAGGAAAAACCCTTCTCTTCATTTCCTAGCATGGCCCCATTAATTTTCTATAAATATATGGCTTGAATACTTGATAATAAGGATTGAGTTCAAATCTCTCTCAAAATTCTTAGTTTTCTTTTCATATTACAATTTTTTCAACAACACTTGTTAATTAGCATTCATTATTTGAACATTATTCCTAAGTCTCTANCGTATGGTGGAGTGTAGGGGTACCTCGCCACTCATCAATTATATTAATGTTAAGTTACAATTCAAGAGAATCAAGGTTCATCTATCACTATTTTTCATTATGTAGAAGGTGGAGAATCATATTTGGGGATATGTTTTTAATCTTGATTTCCTTATCAAATAACATCAAATTCTTATGAAATTTGCAATTACATAGATCTTTAAAAGACCTTTCTAACAAGACTAAGATTAGCTAAAAAGTTTACAAAAGAAAGAGGTTATGGTTCAACACTACCTCACCATGAATAGGATCAACTAGCACCTAACTAGCAACTAGGGAGTTAGAAAAAACTTTTATCTCCAAAGCTAGTAGCCAACTCATACTGAGAAAGTCAATCAATTTTTTTCTTTTTTGGATAATTGTGTTAAACTAAACTTGCACTAACACTCAACTCATGATCCCACAATCACTAGCACTAAACTAGTGTTGAGATCATGCTTACTACTAGTAGCCAACTCATGTCCTAGTCATGTTGCTTTCAAGTTTTTAACTTTTTATGAGGGCAATCTCATCACAACTTGTGGCTAGGTCACATTCTAATTCAAACCACTTGTGTTAGGCTAGCACTTTTCTCATGCTTTATAAATACTAGGGTATATTAAGCTATTACAACTTACAATCTCCTAATAGTTGGCCTGCAATTGCTACCACGATCTTTTAAGACTAATGCCAAGGTCAAAATGACTCAAAATTTGAGCATTTCTCTGCTACAAACTCCAATGCACATGACACAACATTAGCTATGCGGTAGGTATTCTAGTTAAATATATGCAAACACTATATGAAAAACACAAGGATGTATGCTTATGTGTATGGAGATACTCAAATAAAATACAAGACTTATGTCTTCTATATATGAAAAAATATAGAATTAAAATTAAGGGCATACTCTTATTCAGATTTTGCATAAGATGAGCATACATCTCACTCTACATCAGGGTATGGCATGCTTTAGGTTCATTATCTATATAGAGTACATCATAATAGAACAAAACACTTTCATATAAATATCTATAAAATTATAGAACTTGTGTGAAACACCGTGAAAATTGCGAGTCAGCCTCAGGCAAAGATTCGTAATTCAGGCGAAAGCATATGTAAGAATTTCAGAAGGGAGAACAAGGCAGAGCAAGATAAAAAGGCGCATAGCATCAAGTCTTCGATTTCCTTCGCAGATCCCGGATTTTACTATGCTTCTTGTTTTTACGCTACATTACGCAATACTGTGTGATGATGCTTAGCGTAAAAAGTGCGACAGATTGACTTTTCTTTTTTTGCAGACTGATCATTTTACGCTAGTTACGCTACGCAGCATACATCAGCGTAATTTGTCATCAATTTGGTCATTTTACACTTCACTACGCTCCGCTGCGTAAAGGAGCGTAAAATAGCTTGACGCATCATTCTCATGCTTTACTACACTCCGCCACGCACTGCAGCATAAACAAATGTGATACAACGTAAAGTTGGTCAAAGCAGTTACGCATTTGTTGTCCATACGCGCAATACGCTGATGAGCGTATTTCACGTAATCATGAAGCAGCTTTGACAAAGACGCAAACAGCATTTGACGTGACGGAGTCAGTTACTCAAGTCAACGTTATTCGGGAAATTCGGGACACATGTCATCAGGGTGGTGTCTTTTTCATAAGACGTCTCAGCCTATCAATACTCCAGCCGACAAAGATAGGAGGGGGGAAAATCAAAGAGACAAGGGCATTTTTCTGAGCATTCGAGCAATTATCATTCTTGAGCAGAGACAAGAGACAGTCTTAAAACATTGGCAGCAGAGGCGATCCAGAGATCATCTGGTGAAGTTGACAAGATCTATTAATTAGATGCAGTTGATTGATAGGTGTTTGAGCTTGACCTTCCTTGTACTCCGCCTGTGATTTCCGAGGTAGATTAAGCTCCATTCTGCATCCTTTGTAACAAAAATTTTCCTTGTTATTTTGTGTGTGTTTTGCACAAGGTAATCAGGATCTTCTTATTGTAACTTTGTGTGCGAAATACTCAAACTTCTTCTTTGGGTCAAAGTCTAGAACCTTAAATCACGTACCTTGCTGAATCTGATTCACTTTCGCCGCGTTAACATTATCATTGTCGTTGCAACTTTACCTACATAGTTTTCTCTCCTTTTACGATCTATCGAATCAAATCACTCCATGAAATACTTATAATCTTAAGCCAATTTTACTGATTTGTAAGTCCCTGTCTGATTGAAAAGATCGTTCAGGGCGCCGCGGATTCATTTTTCTAGCATAGCCCTCGCGTGGATCCGTGGTTAAAACTGTGTACACGGAATTTTGTTTGGTATTTTCCAGCTGCCAACATTTTCCGTCGTTACAGTTTTCTGGCGCTAGAAGGAGGGCCTAGGCTCCGATCCGTATTTTTCGGGTAGCCCTGTTAGCGATCTATACCCAAAATCGTAAACGTAATACCTCTAGGGAAGCTTACGATAAGTCGTGTGGTGTAGATCGGTCTCAGGAACGATTCCTTTGGAATCCTACAGGGTAGAAAGCCTAATTGCGATCTTATTGCTAGCCATCTTTTAGATCCTGTTATTAGTCATCATTAATCACCTTGATCAATGGATTCCTTTTACACAACCACAACCGTCATGGTCCCTGCCGATTTGGATGCCACATCTGTGAACCCTATCGCTGTCACCAGACCAGCTCCTGGTGCAGCAGGACCATTGCGTCAGTCACTGAGACTGCAGGGGAAAGATCCCCCATTTACCGTCATAACCCCTGAGGAATACAATTTCATCTGCGTTAAGATCCAGGCGAAGCTACTTCTTAGCCGAGCTGAGATCGAGGCAGAACGGAATTTTGAGATGATCCACCGAGGGGGTCACGACTTCACGCCAACAGCCTACGACATTATCCCTTTGACCAAACATCAACATGAAACTATAACACAGCTGGTCATGGCCAAGAGCCAGGCTACACAGGCTATGACGGAACCCCAAAATGGGGAGGAAGAAGATGATGAGTTTGCGGCTCAGTCCGAGCGCTCATACCACACTCTGAGCCCCCATACTTACGTCAATCCATTATTCCCTCTCAACGGAGAGGCAACCCCTCTTAACCTAGCCATGACCACATAGATGCATATCCCTATCATTCTGCAAGCCACTGTGCAGCCATCTGGGCTACAAGTCCAAATACCACACCATAACATGGGGGCGGTCTCGTCATCGCGTGTCCTCAGCATTCTGTCAATGGTTCCAGCGACCACCGCGCCCTATTTCATCCCGCAAATCCAACCCCAGTTTATATCTATGACTCATTCGGCGCAGACTTCATCACTTCCGCCCCCACAAACTCAACCGATCACTGCAGCTGTTCAGCCACAGACATACATCCAACAGCCTGCCGCGAGTCAGTGGGCCAACCCTGCAGTGCAACATAACTAGTCTGCAGTGTATTGTGTGCAACCTTCGGCTGCACCTGCAACATAGGTTCCACAGGTGGTCCCGCAATACCCCTATCCATATCTCATGCAGCAGGTGGCAGCTAACCTCTCTTCGCAAACCAGTGGGTGGTGGTCTTCACAGGCCCCCTGCCTCCAGGGATCCCTGCCCCACTAGCGGCCAGCCAGCCTCTTCCTTCGTTTCCATTGCCTAGTGCCGCACTCCCAGTCCAACCTCCAATGCCTTTTACACAAGCACCTCTGTCAACAGGTCTAGACCAGGCCTTCCAGCTTATCTAGACTCTTACCGAGGAGGTTCGACACCTTAAAGCCACTGGTTCTGATACCATTCAGATCATGGACTTTTACCAGGATGATCCTATTAGTCCATCGGTCTCAATGCTGTCATTGCCACCAGTGATGTCCCTCCCTCATTTTACTAAGTATAATGGGGAGGGAGACCCCAACGCTCACCTGGTCACCTTCAGATCTGAGTCCTTGTTGCTACAACAATGGCCACACATGATTATCCGAGTCTTCGCTATGTCTTTGATAGGAAAAGCTTTGGATTGGTACAGAGCCCTCCCACACTCTTCTATCTCAACCTTGGAAGAGTTGCTGATCCAATTTGTGACCCGCTTCAAATACAACTTAAAGCCGGAAGTCACATTGGATCAGCTCATGGGGGTGAAACAAGACCCGCTTGAGCCAGTCCAAAGGTTCATACAGCGTTGGAATGCTACTTTGAATGAGATCCGCGAGCCAATCGCAGACTCACATCTACTGGCTATATTCAAAGGAGCAGTCAATGACTTTATTAAGTCAAAACTATATTATCTTTCCCCCAACTCTTTACATCAGGCCTTCGCTCAAATTAGAAGCATCCAAGATGCCACGGAGGCCAGCAAAGACCCGGCGTATGTCACCTACAAGAACGCTCACAACAAGAGCAAAGAGAAAGGTAAGGCGGCGACAACGATAGTAGCTGCGCTGACTGAAGGTGCAAAGAATAAGAACAAGAAGGCACCTACTGCATTGCCTGAGACCACGGCCAATGCCGGCACCAGCCAAGACATGGCTGCTCCTGAAAAGGCCCCCCAGCCAAAACCTAACTTTGAGCGTAAAGATCACTCAAAATACGCAGCCTTACCTGTAAAGCATTCAGAACTGTTGAAACAACTATTAGGGGCAGGATACATTCAACCTAAGAAGGTATCCGAAGAGGCTCTGAAGTGTCACAGACGTCATTGTGAACTACTGAAGAACCCTTCTTTAGCCCTACCTGATAAACCACCAGTTCCGAGATCTTTCAGGCTAGAGCATTTCTGTGACTACCACCAGCTGTGTGGTCACGATATGGATTACCGCTGGGCGTTGAAGGATGATATTCAATGCATGATCGACGAAGGTCATCTAAAATTAGATGGAAGTAACCCAACGTGTCCAGAAAACCAAACATTGCACGTATATAAGGACCCGTTGAACGCAAACGATGCTCCTTATACAATCAATGTGATGAGTATGAACAGTGAGAGGGGGGGACCGCCAAAATAGCCTTTTGTTTTATGTGTGCCCGCCAGCTCACCAAGGGGGACAACCACTTCATCCGCAGCCAGTGGGGTCTCGAGACCACCTTTCATTATACAGGCACCTTCTCAGATACACCCTTAGTCACGCAGCAACAGTCAAGCCGCGGCTTCGTCCGCGCCCATGCCTAGGGCACCCTTCATTATCAGGGCACCAAAACCACAGGCTGCTCCTCTCACGCAGGGGTAGACCTCTAGTCAAAACAACCAACCATCGCCTCCCAAACGAAGAGGAGAGGACGCATCAGTTAACGCAACGAAAGACCATCTTACGCTCACCTTCCCCAAGCCTAGGCTCTTAGCCTCTGCGCCTTCGTCTCTTCCTCAGAAATAGCACAAAGGTGCAGAAACACAGCCACCTTCTCTTGGCAAGAAAAAGAATAGCCCTTTGACTGACACTGTCCCACCCCGAGAGATCCGTCTCTTGGGCCGAATGGAAGAGGATAAGGGAGACAAATAACCCAGCCGAGAGAAGGACCTCCTCAACTCATTTACGCAAGTCAAACAGGCTCTTAAACAAAAAAACACAACGCTAAGCCTTTATGACCTACTTATGACATCTTGAGAACACCGCGAGGCTACGGTTCGCATGTTGACATCCATATCAGTGGATGAACGCTTGCCAGCAGAGGAGGAAGCGATACATGCTATTATGTTTCCTTTCGAAGCTGAGCAATCTAATCCTACCTCGCTGACCTTTCGTGATGAGTCTGTTAAAGACGATCCTGGGAAAGGTTAGGCCACAACTGAACCAATGTTCATCACCATCCGGGTCGGTCAATATCGGATCTGGAAGGTGTATGTGGACGATGGCGCAGCTACCAACGTCATTCCCTATTCTATCGTGGATAGGTTGGGCTTGGTCGACCAGATCACTCCCACGACAACAGCTTGCGTAAAATCATTTAACGGGGCACAGGTTCAGGTCAAGGGCACGATGCGTATCCAGTTTGTGGTGGGGGATCAATTCTCAACAAATGCCACCTTCTTAGTCATCGAGGAGATGCCAGGGTTCAACTTGATCTTAGGGAGGTCATGGTTAGCCTAGTTGAGGGCAGTTTCATGACCGATACACCAGGAGATACACCTACCCTATGCCGGAGGGGAGGTTGTGATACGCGGTGATGAAATCACCCCCAGGACAGTCAGTAACATTGAAGAAGAATGGGGTTCGGAGATAGAAACGACTGATGATCAGACTCGTCTTCAAACCCCTCAACAAACTGACATCAATGATGACAGTTTAGCCTAGGCCAACCTGCCATTTCCGGATGGCAGCGTAGAGGAGTCAGATCATAAATCCTCTCGCCCTTACGCAATGCTCAACGCAAAGGCTATTAAGAGACAATTGCGTATTAATGGTTGAACAATGGCTTTTGCGCGCATCATCATGTCTTGGCAAGTTATCGCGGCTCATACTTAGCAGTTTTATTTCATACATTTTTACGTTACATTCGTTTTCGATTTTTACACCTGTCATTTTTTTACGCTGTTATATTTCTCGTACGCATGATATTCACATTTTCTAATCACCTTAGCATAATTACGCAAAATTGTATACCAGTATCATTTACGCTTGCTATATTATGTATATGGCCCGCAACGGCCTTAAACTAGTTGGCCCGCAACGACCTTAAACTAGTTACGCAGAATTGTGTACTATCATCATTTACGCTTTCTCTACGTAACGCAGATGGCCCGCAATAGCTTTAAACTAGCCGCGGCCCGCAATAGCCTTAAACTATTCCCTAGTTTATGCAGAATCATATGACGGCCCGTGATGGCCTTAAACTAGCCATTACATTCTATCATTATAACTTAGGCAAAATCCTTAACAATTATCCTCACGCTTTACAGATAAAAACACCAAAAACAAAAAAAACAAATTAATTGACATTTGAAACAACCACCAGGTCTTATAGCCCATCCTTTCAGTCATTCATAAAACAATACTGGGCTTCACATCAATAAAACTATGCGTAAACCATAATCACGCATCTCCTCTACTGCTACTATCACCAGTATCTCTTAAGTCCGGATCTAGCCCTAATGGGTCATCCTCTAGTGGACCGTCGTTTCTGGGAAGTATTCTTTCACAAAGAATTTCCTCTTCATGAGGTCCTTGTTCTGTCACCGGTTCCACAGGAGGACACTCTTCATCACTGCGTTCTTCCTCTTGTACTGGTTCATCAGCTTCCTCGTCTTCCCCATCCTCTTCTGGCACCTAAATACAAATGACATCAAAGTTAGAGTAGGCAACATGGTCGAAAAATTTTAGATTTAGTCATGTATAAGCTTACTCGTGATGGCCCTGCTTCTGCAGCGAAGGGAAGCTTCTCCAGGCCAGCCCATAGGTGCTTCATAATCTCTTCCTCTGTTAGGTTTGACCACACATTATCTCCCAAGGCAGCTCCAGCCTTCACCTTCCCTTTCTCCATGCTAGTCCAGCGAGGTGGGTCAGGGAAGAATGTAGGGACTGTAGTCTGGCCCCCAGGGAGAGTCATCTCCCTTTCTGGGAACGCACTTACAGTCACCTGCTCTTCGAATTTCTTGAAGGCTTTTGAGGCTCCGATGACGTCTAGGAAGACTTCCAGGGATTGGGCTTTGATGGCAGAATCGTGATAAAGTTTACGATAAGCGATGCTTTCTCGCTTATACAAATGTTTGTGGTCTTTCTCATTCTGCCCCCACTCTTGCACACATGCACAATAATCCCTCCAATCCTGGCTTTTCTAAGCTAGGAGCTCTATCTGCATCCGCTGCTCTACCAACACTCGACTGGTTTGTATGCTGTGTTTAATGGCGGTCCAATATCGGGAGTAGTCGATAACAGCAGTACGCCAGTCTTCATCCCCCGTCTCTCGCGCCTGTAGGAATTTGCACCGCGATCTTAGGTCTTTGACCTCTTTGGCTAGAGACTCCACCCTCCACTCTGACCTTTGCAGCCTTTTCCATAGATTTTCATTTACGCCCTTACTCTCCCATAAGGAGCGTGTCGAGCGTAATGCACATTTATGCATTTCCTCATAAATGTGACGTGGCATGGCTGCCTCATCAGATGGCGGCTCCACTGTGTCCAAATCAATGGGCTCCGTGGGATCCCATCGAAGGTGAGCTCCTAACAGAAAAAATCATCAATGTTGGTGGCATATTACCACTGTACAATATCACGAACTTACTACAATCATAACCTGCCAGCTCCAGGTTCGACGTGCTCTAGGCGCTTGATCATGTCACTGACAACACCTTCCATGAAGGCAAACTTGTCAGGAAAGTCTCTCCACGCTCTACTCACGGCGACATACATGGATACCTCCTCTTCTCCTGTAGCATAATCAAGTTAGAAACTTTATTTATTAAGAGAATCCTGCAAAATTTCTAACATACTCATTACCTCTATCAGTGACAGTGGCGACTTCGCCAACATCTTCCGCCTCCTTTTCCTCTTCACGCACTTGGACCTGTGCGTCACTGGTTCCAGCAGCTGGGGCCTCCTCACGCACCAGGGTCTATGCACGACTCATGCTGGTAGCTAGGGCCTCTTCTTCCAAAACTGAGGCCCCTTCCCCATGACTTACTATCATTGCCCCTGTTTTAGGGGTTAGCTGCTCTATAATTTTCACTGGTCACATTACAACACTCTTAGTATATCATTCCAAACATTCTAAATAAACATTGCGTAATACAGTTTTCAATACATCTCCTTCATGCTTACCAGGTGGAGGGTTACTCCGCTAAATTCTAACCGCCACAGTTCGGCCTGCGCCACTCCCAGGCTCTGTAGAGGCCTCAGTTATACGAAGCCTTTTGCTCCGAGCTGCAGGTTCCACAATTTCCGCCACCAGTCGTTTCCCCCGTGAGGCATCGCCAGTGTAAGTAGGCATTATCCCGCCTACACTATTGGGGCCTCGCAGACGGGACGCCGCCAATCCTTTGGTCGTTATAGACAGTGACTTCCCGATCCCTTCTGGCGGATCCTGCCCATGGGTAGTGCCAAGGATATGGGTAATCCAAGGTTTGGACAGCTGGTCTCGGTCTTGCTGCATCCAGACCCCATTCCTTTGGACGACCAGAAACTCCGCAAAATGCCAAAAAAAAGTTATGAAGAAGGCGTAATGCACATTGAAACGAGACTCAAGCTTCTTGTGAAGCTTGATCATCTCATTGTGCAGTCCCTTAGCAAAATAGCTTGCCCAATTGAACTGGGTCCCCTCTTCCAGAACCTCCCGCATAATATGGGTCTATTCTATAGAAAATAACTTCCCTTGCGAGAGCATTTTGGGGAAGGTCCGGGCCCGGAAAAGGGGATAAATTGTCTTGGTGACACCCATTTTGAATCTTTCGCAAGGAAACCCTTTAGCCTCCTTCGGGACTCTTACCCACTCCTCCAGCCACCTCTGGAAGTCAAGGCTCCTCTTTGCCTTCTCATTTATGGGAAGGTCGTTCGAGGGGACGCCGAATAGGTCTTCGAAGAGCTAAGCGTCAATGTCAAAACTTACACATACGTGATGCACGTGCGTGCAAAAACGCTCTACCTTTTCGTTGAAGGAGTTGACCAGGGTCAGCATTTCACTGGCGGGGACATCAGGAGTCGCAGCTAAAAACAGATGCATTAGCCAAATTGCTCGAATCTTGGTGGTCACCGCAATTGTGGCTGCCGAGTGGCCGAGCCAGCACTGTGCATCCTTGATGTCGCCGTAGCGGAAGAGGACGGTATTCGCCTCGCGGCCGGAAATTGTAAGGGTAATCTCCCGGGATTCCCTGACTAAACAGCGTAAAACACAAGTCAAACGAAAACACTATTATGCAACGCCCACAATTCACAACTACACTACGCAATAATCAACTATACAACAGCCTTACCAGGTCCAAATGGCAAGGGAAATGGCGAAAGGTTCCTCTGCACGTCCTCAACGGTAAGGGGCAGATCTAAGGTCCAGTCATCATGTAGCCACCCGAGCCTCTGGCAATTCTCAAAAGCCTCAGCATAGCGGGTGGGGTACTCACGCATGTTGAAGCCGATCTGCCCTATAACACCAGCACGCACGTTGCTAGTTGAGGTAAACGCCATTATTGCCGTTTCGGCCCATGATAACGTATCTCCATCTCCAAGTAACCTCTTTTCACGAATAAAAAACCTGTACCATACCACATAGGCTTATCTTACACTTCGCACATAGGCTTTATCTTATACTTTGTAAAACACAAATAATTGACATATAACAACAATACAGTTAACAAAATTTGCTTACCTGCCTGCGTAGTACACTGTGCCTTGTGGGTTCTGGAAGTAGGTCGAGACATGGTGAGCCATGAACAGCATGTTATATGCATGATAACAGCTGAACTGGGCCATTTTCCAGATCCAATTTAAGCACCTTAAACCTCGGGCGCTGGGTTCTCGGTCCTTGGGATGACTAGTATCAATGGCTTCGTCTGTCAGGAAGGCTAGAATCCCTTGTGTAGAACCCACCAGCAGGTGCTCCAGAATGGCACCGGCGATGTCTCCGGACAAATCAGACCACACAATGACGCTGTAGTTGCACAGTAAGAACTGTAGAAACTCCAACGCACCCCGTCGAAACCATATGACCTTCCCTTGCAACCGCGTTTGCGGGGGAGGGACATTGGGGATGATGGGGTTTATACAACACAAAACCCCAACAATATCGAAGACAATCAGGACAGGCTTTAGCGTAACGCTGTACAGAAAATCCAATACATAAATTAACGCCTAGATTTACATTTGCCTAATTAATACAAAAAATCTATAAACTACGCCTAGTTATCCATGCCGAAATCGCCCAAACCCTTGCAACAACGCAATGTTCATCCCTGACAACGGCGATAGACGCAACTCCATCAAACCCTTGCATTAACCCGAGGTCCATAATTTGAAATACGCATTCACGTAAGCGATACTATGAAAAATAGACACTAAAACAACATAAGCATGCAAGGAATGGCCTACCGGTTCAAAGGCGTAGGGTCACGCACATCAACCACCACCTGCGAAACGCGCTTCAGATTTCCTTGCACCTCATCGATTTTGGCCAATTTTGCATTCTTCCTTTTGATTTTAGGAGCCATTGTAACAACTTCAGAACTTTCATGGTTTAGCACTTACAAATTTTTGCAACTCACATGCTTTAATCCTCTGCTCCTTCTTCTCTTGCTCAGCAATAGTTACGAATTCGAGTTCACAATAGCCAGCAGCCTGTTCTCACCAGAAACCACTTACTTATATGCGAGAATCACCGACTTGATATCCGATTTCAGCGAGACTTCCCTAAAATGGAACCCGAAAAATCAGGATATTAATGCGGCTGATATCGCATGCGCCACTGTCCGAAATGACGTTAAAATACCACATCTTATCGCCTCGTAATCGGGTAGCATTAATTACAGCTTGTTTACAATATTCAAAATTTAGTTAGCCTTCCACATTTGACGACATCACGTCATCTTTCTCCTAATCATTTACGCACTTTGCGATTTTGCAGGGCAGACGACAAATGGACGCAACATTTTCAGCACCTCTAACTTTGACAGGCCCATACGGGAGGGTAGAGAGGCAATTCAACCCTACACTAGTAGAAATCAACTCCACTGTGAACGATGTAACCATAGCCACTTCGGAAGTGTCCCCAGAATGGCCAGAACAGTCGACGCATACGCTAGACCTGGAGGTTGGAGACATAACCGAAGACCCCCTCAGTGAGGTTTCTATCGTTACGCATAAGGGTGAAGCCAAAACGCTTAGAGTCAGCTCTTTACTAGACCAAAAAATGCACGATGCTATAAAACAGGTCCTGCAAGACAACATCACAGTCTTTGCATGGTCATATGAGGATATGCCTGGACTAGATCCTAGGTTAATCTAGCATAACATAATCTTAGACCTGCAGATTAAAGCAATTAGGCAAAAGGTACGAAAAATCAAGCCAGAGATCACGCTAGCCGTGCGTGATGAAATCACCAAACTATATCAGGCTGGTTTCATTCTCGTGGTCGATTACTCAGATTGGGTATCTAACATTGTAGTCGTCCCAAAGAAGACCAGAAGCATATGCATCTGCATAGACTTCCGGGATTTGAATAAGGCCACAATCAAGGATAACTTCCCACTACCGAATATCGACTAGCTAGTCGATACGACAGCTGGGCATGCGCTTCTATCCTTTATGGATGGTTTTTCAGGCTATAATCAGGTTCGAATCAACCCAGAACATCAATTGACCACGACATTCATGACGCCCTGGGGCACCTTTTGCTACACTATGATGCCCTTTGGTCTAAAGAACGCTGGAGCAACGTATCAACGAGCCATGACATACATCTTTAGCGATTACCTCTTAGGGAGACTGAATGATTATGTAGACGATATAGCTGTGAATTCTTTAAAGTCAGAAGATCATTCAGAAGACCTGGAGTTAGTCCTTAAAAGATGCTCCAAATACGAGCTCCGGTTTAACCCAAAGAAGTGTGTATTCGGGGTCAAAACTGGACGCATGCTGGGGTTTGTGGTGTCAGAAACCGGCATACGAGTTGACCCTGATAAGGTCAAAGCCATTGTCGAGTTAACACCTCCTATAGACCTCAAGCAATTATGTGGGTTACAGGGACGATTACAGTTTATACGCTGGTTCATTTCGAGATTAACCCATAAGCTAAACCCCATGCAACATTTGCTCAAAAGGGGGTTAATTTCGAATGGATCGACGATTGCCAGCGTGTGTTTGACAGCCTAAAACAAGAATTGCAACATTTACCGACGGTTTTCCCACCACAAAGTGACTTACCATTTTACATTTACCTCACAACTTCGGACGTAGCGTTAGCAGCATTACTTTGTCAAAGGAGGGATGATGGGTCGGAAGTGCCCATCTACTACTTGAGTCATGCTCTATGTGCATACGAAAAGAGGTACAACGAGGTCGAGTGTAATTGCCTAGCATTAGTTTTTACGCTTAAAAAGTGTAGACATTACCTTTTCCATAGCCAGGTAAATATCATCTGTAAAAATAACATTCTTAGGACCATTACGCACAATCTATACGAGAGCAGTAGGATAGCTCACTGGAAGGCTATCACGGCAGAATTCGATCTGCATTATATTGGCCAATCTTTTACGAAAGGCCAAGCGATAGCTGACCAGTTAGTAACGTCACCAATTAACAATCAGGCGACTATAGAACTAGAGTTCCCTGATGAACATGTACATAGTTTAAGCCCTGNGGCAGAGTACGAGGGGCTCCTCAGGGGATTACTAACTACCAGCGAACTCGATGTTCGACACCTGGCGATTAGGGGTGATTCGATGCTTGTCATAAATCAGATCACAGGAGTCTACGCCTGCAAGGCTGTACATTTGCAGCCCTACTGCGATAAGGCTAAAGATCTTTTGAGACGATTCGCGACCATCGATGCCCAGCACGTGCCACGCACGGACAACACACTGGCTGACGCACTGGCTACATTGGCTACACTGGCTTTGAACATGCCTTCACATATTTTTGACACATGTCCTGCATTAATAACAGACTGCACAGATCCTATCATTCAGGCGGCGAAAATATCTTCTCTTCTCGAGGAAAGCACACCTGAATGGTACGACGACATTAAGACATACCTCCTACAGGGCGAGCTACTGCCTGCACTGACACGCGCACAGAAAGACGCAATTCGCAAGCGAGCTAAGCAATACGTCATCATAGGAGACAGTACTTTTTGTAGACGCTCTTTTGATGGCATGCTGCTTACTTGCGTCGACAAAAACCAAGTGCAACATATAGTCGGAGAAGTTCACGAGGGACTATGCGGAGGCCACGTAGCACCATGGGCTATGGCTCTAAAAATCTGTCGCTTAGGATACTACTGGCCGTGCATGGAAAAGGATTACCTGACAAAGGTTAAAACTTGCGACACATGTCAACGCGACGCAAATCTCATACACGTGTCACCTACAGAATTACATACAACGCAGATAACATGGCCATTTCAACGATGGGGATTGGACATTATAGGCCCCATCACGCCGAAATCTTCTGCAGGTCATATCTTCATCATTACCACCACTGAGTATTTTACGAAGTGGGTAGAAGCTGTTCCCCTACGGAAGATCACATCTCAACAGATTTGCCATTTTATCTTAGACAATATAGTAACCAGATTTGGTCTCCCGATAACTATCGTGACCGACAATGGGCCACAGTTTAGTAGCACGGAAACCAAATCCTTCTGTGATAACCTAGGCATTAGACAATATTTTTCCTCCCCCTACTACCCGCAAGTGAATGGTCAAGCTGAAGCAATGAACAAAGTGATCATCAATCTGCTTAAGAAAATGCTCGATAGCATCAAGAGACGGTGGCACAAAAAAATCCTCTATGTGCTATGGGCGTATCGTACTACATGTAGGATGGCTACAGGTAGTACGCCCTATAGCCTGGTTTACAGGTCTGAAGCAGTGCTACCTCTCAAGTTGCAAATTCCTTCTCTGAGAATGGTCCTCTCCACCATTATAAATGAGGCTCAACACACCGAGTCTCGGATAATGGATTTGGATTTAGTGGAAGAGAAGCGAATACAGACGCTTGATACGATTGAAAAGTATCAAGACAAACAAAGATAGAAACATCACCACAACCTTCAGCAGCGCCCCATCAAGAAAGGAGATTTAGTTGTCAAGGCCGTGCGCGAACCAGCAGGCAAGTTCTCTGCAAACTGGGAGGGCCCTTTCTTGGTAATTGATGCGTACAGTAACAGAGCATTCAAGATAGTAGACGTCAACGGTAATGAATTACCGAACCTTGTAAATCATGTATATTTGAAGCGCTATTACATTTAGCAGCGTCTCTAGTGTGAACAATCAGGAATGGCAACATTCGTCCGCTACGACGCTAAACTGGCAACAATCGTCCGCTACGATGCTAAACTGGCAACAATCGTCCGCTATGACGCTAAACTGGCATCCCTTGCACGTGTCCACCACGACGCTAAACTGACAAGTTGTGACTGTCCGCTACGATGTAAAACTGGCAGTGTTGTACAGGTCTGCCAAGATGAAAAACTAACATCTTTTGCACACGTCCGCCATGACGCTAAACTGGCACCGGTTGTCCGCCACGACACAAAACTGGCACAGGTAAGTAGCCGTCTGCTGAGACGTAAAACCAGCACAGATCTGTCCTTGGGTCATGACACGAAACTGACATCCACAGCATAGTTTACTGAGACCATAAATCAGACACACCATCGTCCGCTACGACGTAAAACTAGCACTTCTCGGTCTGCCCAGATTTTAAACTGGGACCATGGTCTGCTGAGACTTAAAACTAGCAATGACAGTCTACCAGGACTTAAAAATGGCACTTACAGGCCACTACCAGGCAAATCAGGCGAGCGTGATCATCTCTGTACAGTTGCACGACAAACGGGGTGGGATACTGGGATAGTCCTAGCGTCGCCACCCCACCGGCATCCTACTGATTCCTCGGATGAGTTGAGAGGCATCTTACTGATCCCTCGGAGATGCCGTCGCTGCGCCCACTGCAGCGTGGTACCTCTGAGAGTTTAGTCTCGCCAGCCGGAGCTTTGATGAAATCCTCGTCGACAACGACCTTGGGGACCTATGTTGCTCATCGCTATCAGATGCTGGCTTCGCAGATTCATCTAGCTGGTTCTTTGCCTAACTAGTTAGGTGCACTGTGTCTGATGTCTTTTGGTGACGATATGCTGGGCCAATCGTCAGGATTGGCGACTCTGGCCTCACGCTACAGCTCCTTCTTCACGGCCTGACCGCTTTATCTCGCCTCAAACGGTACTGGTTTCAACAAGTTCACTGGTTGTTCACACGAGCAATGGTGTCCTCTGCTTTTCTTCTGCGGTTGCAGGTTACTTGCTTAGAGGATGTCGTTCAAAGGTGCGTTCATCTGAGCGGTGAAGTACAAACAACGTTTTCAAGTGGTTGCATAGGTTAGCCTGGCCACTTTGAAGTGCATCCCCCTTCCCCTCATCACCTTACCCTTCGCCCTCACTTCGTTTCATCTCTACGACTTGCTTTCTATATGCAAAAGCTACATACGCAAGCACCCATTTTTCGCACTCGCACTACAGTCAAGTCCATAAACTGGCGCAACGCCGTTAAGTGTCATAGCAGAGATATCGCAGAAGTGACACGCCCTGCTTCTTTTGCACGCATTCCTGCTATAGCTTGTAACAAAGAAATCTCAGACTGATGCGTCGTGCTCGTCTGAAAGCATTCCTGTTGACATAAGTATGCGCACGTTTCTGTGCGGTCAATAAGCGTATTCTATACTTCTACCATCCTGACTCATTTGCGTCTTCCACGAACCTGTTTCCTATTATACCATCCTATCTCCCATTCCCTCCAACTTTGCTCTTCTATGTTGACAGAGCGACACTTGAGTAGCCGTTGATGGACGCTGTGGGTGCTTTTACCAATCCGGTGTTTCGTATTCTTTGTCGATGTCTTTCGGGCAAGCCCTCTAACCGTCAACAAAGAGGGGCCATTGAAACACCGTGAAAATTGCAAGTCAGCCTCAGGCAAAGATTCGTAATTCAGACGAAAGCATATGTCAGAATTCCAGAAGGGAGAACAAGGCAGAGCAAGATAAAGAGGCGCATAGCATCAAGTCTTCGATTTCCTTCGCAGATCCCGGATTTTACTATGCTTCTTGTTTTTACGCTACATTACGCAATACTGTGTGATGATGCTTAGCGTAAAAAGTGCGATAGATCGGCTTTTCTTTTTTTGCAGACTGATCATTTTACGCTAGTTACGCTACGCAGCGTACATCCGCGTAATTTGTCATCAATTTGGTCATTTTATGCTTCACTACGCTCCGCTGCGTAAAGGAGCGTAAAATAGCTTGACGCATCATTCTCATGCTTTACTACGCTCTGCCACGCACTGCAGCGTAAACAAATGTGATACAGCGTAAAGTTGGTCAAAGCAGTTACGCATTTGTTGTCCATACACGCAATACGCTGATGAGCGTATTGCGCGTAATCATGAAGCAGCTTTGACAAAGAAGCAAACAGCATTTGACGCTATGGAGTCAGTTACTCAAGTCAACGTTATCCGGGAAATTCGGGACACATGTCATCAGGGTGGTGTCTTTTTCATAAGACGTCTCAGCCTATAAATACTCCAGTCGACAAAGATAGGAGGGGGGCAAATCAAAGAGACAAGGGCATTTTTCTGAGCATTCGAGCAATTATCATTCTTGAGCAGAGACAAGAGACAGTCTTAAAACATTGGCAATCCAGAGATCATCTGGTGAAGTTGACAAGATCTATTAATCAGACGCAGTGGATTGATAGGTGTTTGAGCTTGACCTTCCTTGTACTCTGCCTGTGATTTCCGAGGTAGATTAAGCTCCATTCTGCATCCTTTGTAATAAAAATTTTCCTTGTTATTTTGTGTGTGTTTTGCACAAGGTAATCAGGATCTTCTTATTGTAACTTTATGTGTGAAATACTCAAACTTCTTCTTTGGGTCAAAGTCTGGATCCTTAAATCACGTACCTTGCTGAATCTGATTCACTTTCGCCACATTAACGTTATCATTGTCATTGCAACTTTACCTACATAGTTTTCTCTCCTTTTACGATCTATCGAATCAAATCACTCCACGAAATACTTATAATCTTAAGCCAATTTTACTGATTTGTAAGTTCCTGTCTGATCGACAAGACCGTTCAGGGCACCGTGGATTCGTTTTTCCAGCATAGTCCTCACGCGGATCCGTGGTCAAAACTGTGTACACGGAATTTTGTTTGGTATTTTCCAGCTGCCGACATTTTTCCGTCGTTACATTGTGCAAACAAGTGTTATAGATTTTGTAGCAATTCCCATAAAAGAGCTAAGTCATAGGTATGTTTAAGCCATTTGTTGGGAAAAAGTGCTTAAAGTTGTGAATGAAGATAAATTTGGAAACAATGTTCTGAATGGAGATTTAATACCGTAATATAATTTGTTAATTATTGAATGATGTAATCTTAAGTTTGTTAATTATTGGATTGTGTAATATTAACTTAATTACTCTTCCATGGGGCCTCCTTTGCTTTTTATAAGCCTCAATTATGTATGCCGTTGGTCTTTGCCTATATATCTCAGCGTTTGGTGTTTATTTGTTGTCGATCACCTCTTTGGTTAATTCTTCCTTTCGGTATTTATTAGTTGTCGTGGCTACCTGTGGACCATTTCATTGCCATGTCCTGTCACAAAATGGGGTTGACCATTCCATAATCCTCATTGCTTTTCGAGAAAGCTCAATTTCCAGGAAAACTCTACGTTGCTGTAGTTGAGAATGTTGGAAGGTCTTGAAGATTTAAGTGAGAACGTTGGGAGGTCTTGAAGATTTAAGTGGAGACAGCTCGTTCTCCAGGGAAAATCTATGTTGCTGTCTTTTATGCCTGCGAGAACGTTGGGAGGTCTTGAAGATTTAAGTGGAGACAGCTGGTTCTCGGGAAAAATCTACGTTGCCGTCAGACTTTTATGCCTGCAGTTGCTGTAATACTTGTATGACTGTAGTTGAGAATGTTCAGAGATTTAAGTGGAGAAAGCTGATTCTCTAGGGAAAATCGATGTTGCTTTCAAACTTGTCTAGCTGTAGTTGCCGTAATACTCGTTGACTGTAGTTAAAAAAGTTTGGAGGTCTTGAAGATTTAATTAAAAAAGCTGATTCTTCAGGAAAAATCTACGTGGCTGCAAGACTTGTATGGCTGTAATTAAAGAATGTTCGGAGAGAGCTGATTCTCCTAGAAAAATTTACATTGCTGTAAGAGTTGTATGGTTATAGTTGAGAACGTTCCCAGGTCTTGAAGATTGGAGTGGAGAGAATCCAACTCTCTAAGCATGTGAGAAAATTTTCAGTTTTAGAACTGCAGAATTATGTTTTTATTCTGGAAAATGCCAAATTTAAAGGGACACGTTACAGGCATCACAATAAGGCTTCTTTAGTTTGGTTAGTCAAAGAAATGGTATTCTTACGTCTGCTTGCTTTCGATTCCTGTTTATTTGTTTTACTTTGCCTTTCTTTCTTTTTTAAAGTGTGCCTCGTATTCTGTGCCTTGGTATTCTGCAATGGTTGTGGTCATTCCTGAGTTCTCAGGACTTATGTCCGCGAATTCAGGTTGTGGTCATTCCTGAGTTCTCAAAACTTATGTCCGCGAATTCAGGTTTGGGTGGGATAGAGTTGGCTTTTCTCTGTAAGTTCTTTTGTCCATTACTGCTTTTAGTAGAAGCATCTCTCAGGTGTAAGCATTGGCCGGGTCTTTTAATCATTAACCGTTATCTGTCCACGAATTCAAGTTATGCTCATAAAATCGACGTCACTGTGTAAACTCACTTTGCATAATAATTTACTAAGGTTCATTTCTCTTGTACTTAGCTTATTGCTATGTTGTGGTTACCAGTTATCCTCTCAGAGAGGTGCCTCTGCCAAGAAATCCAGGTAGCAACACTGCTGTAGTATTTGCTTCACTACGCTCCGCTGCGTACGGCTGATTACCCCGTGGTCAAAACTGTTAAACTGCTTACGCAGGTTCTGCTCATTAAGCACATGTTAATATGCATCTTACCTACTATGCCAATAATACTATTGCAATAATATGTGGTTTTAGCCGTTAATTCATCTTGTATATGTCATTTGAAAGTAATTTTGAAGTATAAATTATTTACCTTTCAACCCTCCTTACATCTACCTACCACTCTATAAGTACAGCTATATATGTGAAAAGTATTTTATAGCTAGATTAAAAGTGTACAAGTACAGCTATATATGTGAAAAGTATTTTGTAGCTAGATTAAAAGTGTACTGGTCTATTTTTCAATAGAGTGCATCTCTATAAGTACAGAGCATTATATATCCAATTTGAAAGAAATTTTTAATTTTCCTGTACATTTGTTGATGGTAGATTTAATTAGCTTTCAACCTTAATTTTCTTCATGAATTCATAATGTGATTTTGTTCTTGATATCTTTGTACTTTAATATACCTTACCTTTCTAGAGAGATAAGTTATGGTCAAATATTATTTTGAAAAAATAAATAACATCATCATCGTCTTAACCTTGTCCAAACAATATATAGGTAGTTATTTGAGTTCTTTTTAACAATTCACTTCTATGAAAGCTAGATCTTTGTTAATTTACAATTTCTTCGTATCTTTTCTTGGTTTTTCTTTTAGTGGCATTCCTAAAAGTAATGCAGACTTCTTGTCTAACCCTCTTTTGAACATGCCCAAACTATGTAAGATATTATTTTTGTAACTCAAAATAGAAGCCACTCTAAGTATTTCTCTAATGTCTGTATAGTGCAGTTTACTTTTTGTAATAACATTTAACATCTATCAAACTACTGGCATTCATACCATATTGATGTGTTGAGGCATCTTTCATAATGCCCAACATTCCTCACTATGTAAAATAGTTGTCCTGCTAAATTGCTTGAGTCTTTGTCTTTCTTTTTCTTTTTCTTCCCAATTCTTTTATCACGTAGAACACTTATAGTCTATCTCCATGTTAACTGTCTTAGATCAATCTTATTTCTTATATCTGTATTAATTTCACTATCTTCATTATTTGATTAGAGGATTGAACCTTGAATTGTTACTTGATGTAGTTGAAACTGCATTTTATATATTCTGTTTTACATTTCTGATTCTAGAGTATCTCTGCTTCTCCATTTTTAACAGAAAATAAAAAACAAATACTACAGCTTGAATTATGAGATTAACCATGACGTTACCATTATCCTTTTGTACATAGAGGAGTCAGTGACAGAAACTTATCACAGAACCAGAATCCTACTATTGCACAAGACAGATCATTGGATGACATTGAACGTGAGCAATCCTTTATCTCTTTTGTGCACCTTTTTTTGAGTCGTTCAAGCAACTTGTTACTGGTATTTTTTAATTGTCAAAATCAGGTTAGATTCCGTTTGGATTCAGTTTGGTATACTTTTGACTAGATCCTTGTCCTACTAAGGTGGATCTTAGAAGCTTCAGTAGCTTCAGTATATAAGCCTGCAGGCTTGAATCTAAGTTTTAAGAATTTAAAAAACAAGCCATTATTTATACAACTACAATAATGCAGAAGAATGTAAAACTAACCATTCAGAAAAGAGTCCAGAATGGATAGCAACTTCCTCAGAATAGAGAATAGAGTAGATCTTATTTCTGAATTAGGGATGCTAGTTTTCTTCGCACTGGACGGTGATCATCTTATCCACACCTTTCCTTCACACGTAACAGACATGGCAAAGAAGCATCAAGCTGCATGAAGCTTAGCAAATCACCAAAATTTCCATCTGAAGGTTGTGGGTTCTAGGGTACCAGTCTAGTTTGAGGGATCAAGGGCATGTGGATTAAACATTGTCCCACCCAAACTGGGTGCAAGCATAGACAGCAGAGGGCTCAGTGTGGAACAAAATTATCTGGGTAGTCTTTGGCAAATGTCATTTGAACAAGTATGGTTTAAAAGAAGTTTTTATGAACCATAATAAAATAGTATTGAATGTTGTTCTGCTTGGTGCTTTGTTTGTGCTTAACTTTATCATGTGATTTTGTAAATATGATAAAAGTAATATTAAATGAGCTTGATTTAAATTTTAGTTCTCAAAACACAAATAGTAATAGTATGAACCAAGATTTTTTAGTTTGATTAATGAGATAACATATTTGTATGAATTATTTTATATTTAATATAAAAGAAATGTCTAAGAATATGTTAAATTTCTTAACTGTTATGGCACATGAGTTGACCTCAAATTTCATCAACACACGTAATATTGAAATTCCTAAATGTTTTGTTTGAACCGTGAGGAATGAAATTACCAAATACATGAAATTGGAGGTTGGCCTTTCTGGGGAGAAGAAAAAAAAGGTTACCAGGACACAACATTCCAGCCTATACAATACATTTAGAAATACACCCAGGCTGCTGTCCTTCGACCAATCTTTCTATTTGGACGACACATCTTATTACAGGATTTTAGGGTTGGGATGGAGATATTTGAACATATCTTAAACATTAAGAAACTAAGTATGGGCATTAGGTGTAGCCTAGATAGTTAGCTCATAAGATTGGTATCCTTATTCTGGGTTCAAAGCCCAACACCAGCACCCTTCTCCAGCCTAGAGACATATTCAAGGTATTTTGACCACACAATGGGATTTCAATTTTTAAAAAAGAAAGGAAAAAAATAAAAAGAAAGGAAAAAAATAGAAACAAAGTACTTCACAATCAAGTTTCAATTCTAAAAATAAAACAAAAAAAATATGAGTAAATGTTTGGCAGTTAGCATAATAATTACCAAGAGTTTTGGCCTAAGGTGGTTGGTTTGACTCCTATCCTTAAGCATTGAGAGTCTCTGAGTGATGATGCATTTAAAACAACAGCATTTTTTAAAGTTAGGATCTGGACCTCAAGGCAGGGCAAACATGGCAAAACAACAGCAGCAGTATGAACTTGAAAAAGATAAGCTTCTCAATAATTTTTGTTTTACTTTTTCATCTTGCATTGTCAACATAGATCCTCTCCATTTTAACCCATCATCATCATTGGGAGTGAGCAATGGTGGCCCGTAATTCTGTGTGGCCACCTTATGAACAGTGGTGTCAACTTTGAAACATATGCTTCACATGAATGGAGGTGACAAGGGATTCTCTTCAAGTAATATTTCATTTTAGGTTAAAAATACTGTGATTGACAGATTGAGCCAGTCATTTTTGGTTAAAAATACTGTGATTGACAGATTGAGCCAGCCTTTCCATTGTGTATATATATACCTGAAAGTACTGTGATTGAGCCAGTTTCTCCATTGCCTATAACTATGTGGTGTTGTTTTTGGTTGAAGGCATTGATGGAGCATTAAACTAGAGTTCTTTCACAGCAAAGTGAACGTTAAGTAGGGAAAGGATGTTTCATAGAAAAGGGAAAGCATTGAGCAGGGTTGTGTTTTTACATGATTTGTGAAAACCAAGGAAGCCTACTGGTAAGACTTTTATCTTAAAAGCTTCAAGTCACTGATGGGCACTGTAAGCGTATTTTAGCATCACTGGTTGAAAACTATGTATATATATTGTATTTGTTATACCAATAAATTTAAGGTGTATTCTCCCTTTTCTATTCTGTTCTCTTTAATTTATCTGCTATTAAATCTTTGATATGCACAATACCATTTTCAAATTATTTTGCTGGTTACGAGTATCTACATTACTCCATCATTTTTAAATTTTTGTTTCATTGAACACTGACATTTGGACTAGGATCAGATGCCAATGTCTTGGGCCTCTTGTAATTACCTTTGGCTTTTTCTTTTCTCTTTTTTAAGGTACGCCATTGTCTTCCATATCTTGGGCTTCTTCTATTTTACCTTTCACTTTTATCCTTTTTTCTTTTAAAAAGTAGTATACCTTTGACATTTATTCTGCAGTGATTGCTGAGCCAATTCTTGATGGTAGGAAGCCAATTGCTTGCTTGAGTTTCACAGCACCTTTTTCTTTCTTAAAGTACGCCAAGGTATGCCAATGTCTTGATTTCCATCGGCTCTTCTACTTTTACCCTTTTTATTTTTACTTTTTGAAACTATACTTACACAGCAGGAATCCGGTTGCTTGCTTGAGCTCTAATCTGTTATTATTCAACATCATAAGGACTTCTTGCAAACATGTCTTTACCATTATAAACACTCAACATGTCTTTACCATTATAAATACTCAACTTACATTCAGTAGTTCAGCCATTGTCGCAGAGGTTTTCTTATTACGTAAGATAACAACTTGGAGATGATCCAATTCACGTGTGACTGTAGAATGGGCCTCACTGCATAAGTTCTTTGCGCTATATTTACTCATGTTATGGTATTTTAATAGAAATATTGGCTTGGAACTTTATTTTATTACTCTTGTAGTTGCAGACTCCTCCTTAAAATGCCTCCAAGTAAATGTGGCGATGAATGCGAGTTTTTAGAATTGAAATCTTCAATCATCAATATCAACTATCTTCTTCAGCCACAACAGCCCATTCTCCTGTTGTCTTCTACCTTCTAAACTTCATGCACAGAAGTTATGCTTCTTTCTCATGAAGCATATATAGAATATACATCGGCTGCTTCTTTTCTTTAATAAAGAGAATAAACATTTTGTTTATTGTAGCTTGGCTTGTTTGTATTATTAAAGTAAAAGGGATTCCCTGGTCTATTTGAATTAGACCAAGCCAGCCCTTTCTTAGTTTTGTATGCACATTTTATGGAAATGCTTAAGATGGACCTTACTTTTCTTATTTCTTTTGGATTTTTGATTTATTATTTAGGTTAGCTAGAATTCTGAAAAAAAAATATTGTTGGCTTTTTGTCAAAACCCCCATAAACTACAGAACTATAAAGAGTACCTGTAATGATATTATTGATGTATAAATTTTGGTTGCACCAACACTAAGGGAAAAACTTGTTTGAGAAGACTATTGCTTAGGGCACCTCCTGTATGGGTATAGAAACCCAGGAATAGTCTCAGTTGGAGAGGGCCATGTGATGTTTTAAAACAATAAATCAAACTGAAAACTTAGGGGATTTGAAAAACTATTCTTAAAATTCAAGAATACAATAGGTAACTAAAATGAATAAATTTTCCCTAGTTCTCCAATGCTACTACCGGATTGTGTTGTCGAGCCATAGAAAATGCTATCATAGCCAACACTACTTGTAGTAGCTGGGAGAGGGAGAGGGAGAGGGAGAGAGAGATGTCACTATTGTCCACTCCACATGCTCTAGACATCGTTCGTAGCCACTATTTCCTAGCACGTGCGCCATTCTGTTTGTCATGCATGCCATTGGAGAGGAGAGGCTAGACCTCCATGCAACCACTTGGAGCACATGCCTACTATTGTCTGCAGTCACTTGCTGTTGTCTACCATAGATGCACCTACTGCAAATGTCGTCATTTATGCGCCACTTGTCATTGGTGGTAGAAAACATAAGGAAGCTGCATGTTGTAGCTTCATCACCATCAAGAGAGACTACCTACCATAGTGAGTGCCACATGCCTACTGTCACGGACCAACGCATCATACACCTAGTCTGATCTACATGTACGTCACCTCTATAGTCAAAGAAAAAGAAATAGAACCTCACCTGCCCAACATGTACCTCGTTGTCGCTATTGCAATCACCACTACTACCTCGAGAGCTCACTTGCCGATTACGCTCCATCCAAGGAGGTCACCTACTTGTCATGCAAACCAAGAGGGAGGAAAGAGGCTACTGACATCGCTTGACACACACATGCCTACACAAGGAGAGAGAGAAGGCTGCTCATTGTAGCACAAAAAAAGGAAGGAAACCATCGCCTAGTGGTTTCCTCTCGGGAGGGGAGTCCTTGATAGATGTTCTACCTACTGCCTTCCAATGCCCATCAGCATCTCGATTGATGCTGAGAGTGAAAGGGGAGGATAGTTAGATGATGATATGCCTACCACCTGTTGCTGTTGTCCACCTACGCCACCACCACACGTAACTCTCGACACCAGCCAAACATAACTCCCACCACATTCTCCACCACTATTACTTACCACCAATGTAACTTTTGTAACACATGTAACTTTTGACACCACCATTGTTAGTTACACCACCTCTACGATCATTACATAACCCACATTCTACACCACCTGGCCATTATGTGCTTGTACAAATTAACTTTCTTTGTGCTCGATGCCAAGGATCATGGTCTCATGCCTAGCATGGATGATGTTGGCATCAACACTTAGCCCCCAAACTAAAAATTGCATGCAAGTGCAAGGAACAACAAAACCATAAAATTCATAAAAGGAGACGTAGAGGATAGAGGAGAAAGTAAGGATTCAGGTAAGGACCACCAAAATCAAAACTGGGAGAAGAAGGTTTAGGATTCTAGTAATGACAATAAATTCAGAAAATAGGAAGCATCATATACTTGTCGTACACATCCTAACACTACATTCCCTACTAATACAATAAAAACATATACTTGTCATACACATCCTATCACATCCTAACACATCATATACTTGTCGTACACACCCTAACACATCATATACTTAGCTAAGTGCTAATAACATAAATGTAAAGTGCATAAAATAAAATAAAATAAAATAAATGCATAAGAAAATAAAATAAAATAAATGCGTAAGAAAAAAAATCTCAAGTGCTACAAGGATGAATCAAAGAGCTCATCTTTAATGATGTACACAAGGTGTGCTTAGGTACACAATGCTCGAATAAAGATCCATCCACACTTAGACCTCCTACTATGGACACTTAAAAAATACTCTAAATTTCAAATAGACTACCAGAGTTTTGCTACTTGACTGCTAAAAGGACTTCTCCCCAATTGTGCACCTGGGCACTATATTTATAGACTTGGAAGCAACTACTTTAATAATTAGAGTAACCACTCTAATAAGTAGAATAACTACTAAAGTAATTGTTAGAGTAACCACTATAATAATTAGAATAACTACTAGAGTAACCACTCTAATAATTAGAATAACTACTAGAGTAACCACTAGAGTAACTACTCTAATAATTAGAATAACTGCTAGAGTAACTACTAGAGTAACCACTCTCATCATACCCCCATGACTGAATGAAAACTCATTCTCGAGTTCCTTACAAAATATTGGGAAGGTATGGGATTATTGACTAATTAACAACTGATGGTGGAATGGGATAATAGACTCAACGTGCCCAGTGAATAGATCAATAAGTATATTACAACATTAGCGTTCATGACCGTTGTGGTGAACACTCATACATAAATGACATCCAAGCCTTTATTTGATAGCTTGAAGAGAAAAAAAGAGAGAGAAAGAAGATGAAGCATGTTGCCACCAATGCCAAGATTGCGCCTTCTGTTGTTTATCCATAACCACGCCATTGGACTTGCTCCTTTCGTAAACACTCTAGTTCTAGTCCATCCTAAGTGCTTCCTCCAAGCCCAATCCATTATTTGTATAATCGCCATCTACACACACAACATAGTCACAAATGAACAAGTATAGATAAAACATAATGCAGTCGATACCTTACCTCGATATGAGGCACATTGGCTGAGTTGTGGTTACGGTAGAAATTGGTTCAGAGATTTATCACTGGTGAACCCAAGGTGTAGGGGTTAGGCAAATAGTAAAATGGAAAAAATTGAAAATTTTTTACCAAGGCCCCCATGACTAAGAGCGAACCTCTAGTAGCTATAAGATGGAAAATTATGAGGAACAAGAAAGATGGGAAAAAATAACAATGGAAATGCCAATAAAATGGATGCCATGGATGCAGATGAAATAAGAAATTATTGATTGCAGAAAATGTTTAAGGAAAAGAAGTTAACAATTGCATCAAAAAAGGAATGCCAGTGGGTCCTCCCCAATGTAGGCTCATGCCTTTTATGCCCTAATAAACCCACAAACCAAAGAGTCCGTAGGCTCTAGGAATGTCACTAAGAAGTAGGAGTTAAAAAATTACCCACAAGAATTCACCAAAGGAAAACAATGCATCAACCCAGAAACAAACTAATGATAGAACCAGCAATGAGGTGGAAAAATGGGGAGAAAGATGAAGATGAGAGAATGGAATGGAATCCCAAGAACAAGGTTGTGTAAAGTCACTTGTGTATTTTATGGTTAATGTGACTGAGTAGAACTCATCCCAAATCCAGACTCAAAACAAACCACATCCAATGATCTCACATCAACACACTTAACCAATCCACCCACTTGAAGCAACAAGAATGCTTCCATAGAGTCACCACCATTCCGAGGAGAGTGAGATGAAGAAGCAGGAAGCAAGAAAGGGCCTTAGTTAGAGGGAACCTTCAAGCATGGGTAATATGTTTTTCCAGTTTTATAACCAGTTCTTGTAGCCCATATTACTTTATTATGTATAAGGGGTATGCTTTGAATTCTCACCTTTTTCTCTTTTTTTTCTCTCTCTCTTTTTGTTTTTTATTTTTTTTTGTGAGAACTATACCATGCAAAGATTTATTTTTATTCACTCAGCTTCCTAATTTTTGAACAATGTCATCATGGTGGAAAACCCAAGAAAAAGCTTCCAAGAATACAAGAGAATGGCCAACACAAATGCATTGAATCCCCTTGAAGTCACATCTTTTTCATCTTTTGAGTATTTCCTTGGTTGGAAAAGTACTCAGCCGCCAATTCATTAAAAGTTTACTTAGAAAAAGAGGGATTGAATAGTTCCAAGCCAAAGGAGACCATAGAGTTCTATGAATGAGTGGATGGTGTGGACTCATTGCCTATTTTACCAAAAGAATCATACCTTAATATCAGCATCATAATTCAAAGGTAAAAACCAAACATTAGCAATCAATATGATATAATTCAATCCACCATCATTTACACTTATTGGATGATGAATAAAAGAAATCAAGCAATCAAACAAATAGTAAAAATATGAACGATGGTGTAAAAAAAAACTAAGAAAAGTTGAAAAAATGTGTAAAAAAAAAATATGTGAAACAAAAACATGTAAAAAAAAAATTCAAAAAGAACTAAGGGCCTAGAATGGTTAGCATAGGTGTCCATATTTCCCACAACTAAGTTGGAAGGAGGAGATCCGAAATAGTGAGCAGGGTTGTCCATCAAGAGATGCAGCATGTGTACTGGTTGTCCTAAGCTCCTGGAAAGGTTTGGTTTGTTGCACATTCACCAAAAGTTTCTTATCCGGGCTCTCAGGTTTGTATATTATCATGGCCTCTAAAGGAAAATTTGCATAAATAATATAAGATCCTTCCCACAGTGTTTGAAATTTAGTACATTGTGGCACATGTGTGGGATTCTAGTAGAGAACCTTATCTTCTAGATGATATTTAAATTTCCTAATTCTTAGGTTATGACATTGTTTATTGAAGGCCTTGTGCAATTCATTAGATGAAAGGGTAGCTAATCGGTTTTCATCTAGCAAGTTAGGGGTTACTAACCATTGTTTCTATGCTAGATCAAGGTCAAGGTTGAGGTTGAGGTCACATGTCATGGATAGTGTATGAAGCTCAATTTCAATGGGAAGCATTGGTAATTTACTGTACACTAACTCATATGGAGATTAGCCTATAGGGAGTTTCCATGTGGAGTAGTATGCCCAAAGAGGATTGTTCAGTTTAGTGCTCTAGTCTCACCTAAACTTGCTAATGGTTCTTGTCAATATCTTCGTAATCTCCCTGTTGGTGACTTCTACTTGACCATTCACTCAGAGGTGGTATGGTGTAGTCAATTTATGCTCAACCCCTAAGCATTGCATTAATTTTGAAAAAATTGCACCTGTGAAGTGTGTACCATTATTTGAAATAAGTGCACGTGGCACACCTAACTTGTTTATGATTTGTTGTTGAACAAATCATGCAGCTATAGATGATGTACAATCTTTAACAGCAGCATGCATCAACCCATTTTTTTATAAGCTTTTCCATTGGACATTGGTATAATTGGCCCCATAAAATCAATTTCCCAAATGTTGAAGGATTCTAATGATTGAATCCATTGTTACAAATCCTACATTTTAGCAGTCATTCCCCCATCACGCTGATAGCACTCACAAGATTGGACAAAATGATGGGTGTCCCGAAATAATGTAGGCCAATAATATCCTACAAGAAAGATCTTGATAGCCATTCGTCTCCTATCATAATGACCCCGACAAGGACCCTCATGAGTGTCTTGGAGAACTCACAGTTGATCTATATCAGGAACACACCATCGAACCAAGCCATCGGGACATACTGTTGTTCTTTCTTAAGGTTTAACTCTTGTGGTGTTTGTTGGGTAAGGAGATAGATAAGAATGCTACTGTACTAGTTTGTCTTCATGGGTGATTGATTATTCACTACACCAACAAAGAGGAATTCATTAGGAAAATGATCAGAAAATGGATACTCATCCTCTTTGTTGTCCCATCACAACCAAGATAAATGATTAGCAACTACATTCTCGATGCCCTTGCGATCGATCATCGTTAAATCAAACTCTTGTAAGATTACAAGCCATCGTATGATATGAGGGCTTAACATTGGCTTATTCATGAGTAATTGGATTGCACTGTGATCTATATGTATATATACTTTATATCCCAATACATAGTATCTAAACTTTTCTAGTGCAAACACTACAGCCATTAATTCTTTCTCTGTGGTAGTGTAGTTAAGTTGTGCACTATCGATACTTCTACTTGCATAGTGGATGTAATAAGGATTCTTCTGGTCATCTAACTATGTAAGTACAACTTCTAAAGCATAGTTGGATGCGTTAGTCATGATATGGAATGGTTTGGACCAGTCAGGAGCTTGTAGAATGGGTGTTTCTACTAGCTTCTGTTTCAGAGTTTGGAAAGCTAATTTGCATTCTGTGGTCCACTCGAAAGGTACGTTCTTTTTCGTTAATTCCAAAAATGGTTTGGAAACCTTTGAAAAGTTCTCAATAAATCTCCTATAGTAGCCACTATGTCTAAGGAATGACTGAATATCTTTGACAGTTTCCAGTTGATGAGTAATTCCTTGGATAATTTTGATTTTCTCGAGGTCTACCTCTATCCCTATGTGTGAGATTTTGTACCCTAGTACTATGCCTTCTTGGACCATCAAATGGCTTTTCTGCCAGTTGAGCCTCAAATTGGTTTTTACATATCTTTTTAACACTTGCTCCAACCGGTCCAAGGCTTAATCAAAGTTTTCTCCATAAGTGGAGAAGTCATCCATAAATACCTCCATGTCATTCCCTATCTGCTATTGGAATATGCTTAGAACTAGTCTTTGACATATTGTAGGGCCATTGCACAAGCCAAATGGCATCTGTTTATATGCAAACGTTCCCTAAGGACTGGTGAATGTAGTCTTGGCTTAGTCTTCTAGGGCTATTTGTATTTGGTTATATCTACTATATCCATCTAGAAAACTGTAATAGCGATGCCCTACGAGGGTGTGTAAGACTTGGTTGACAAATGGCAATGGAAAGTGATCTTTGAATGTTGCCATATTTAGTAGACTGAAATCTATGCACACCCTTCATTTGCCTCCCTTTTTAGGTACAATAACTAAGGGGCTAACCCATTCACTATCAAAAATTGGGTATATGAACTAGCCTTGAGAAGTTGTTTGATTTCTTCCTTAACTACTTGCTTCAGCTTAGGGTTCAATCACCTCTATGGTTGTCTTTGAGGCTTCATGGAGGGGTTAGTGTAAACTCTATGTTGGCATATCCTAGGATCTATTCCAGTTAATTTGGGATATGACCAAGAGAAGGCTTTCAACCATTTATTTATTACCTTCATCAGTTCTTCTTTCTGTTGAGGAGCAAGCTTAGCATTTATAATTACTAGTTAGGATGGTTATATTAACATATCTCATAATTATAGGGAACATATAATTACCAGCAAGAAAAGAATCCTATAAATGTGAGATTATAGGGCAACATCCCTTAGGATGGTCATATTAACATATCTCGCATCCACTATCATTGTCTATTTCCAAATCCAAAACCTCTTCAATGATGGAAACTTTGCCCTTACCCTTGCTACATGCATGTTCAGCTTCTCTTTTTTTTTTTCCTTTTTCAGAATCACTAACTTGCTCTCTAGACTCCTCTACTATTTTAAGAATAGTTTGAAATCTATTGTCTAGGGAATCCCACATTTGGTCTACCCTTTGTCAAAAGTTCTGATGTCATCTTTTGGATAGGGAAAGTTTTCCTATTCACCATCTCTTCGAGTGGTGACTCTTCTTCATCCGCACAAAATCTTACTCCCCTCTTCCAAAGAGAAGGATCTTAGTTATACTCTTTCACACTTTTTCTCTTCCATAGCTCACCTTCTTCCTTAGCAACTTGCTCCAATAATCTTTGAATTTGATGGGACCTAAGCTTGGATAGTCTTCCTTGGGCATAAGTCCCAAGGGTTCTTCTCATTTCATGCCTAAGCCCATCCACGAGATGGAGCAGTTGATCCCTTTGCGAATAACCATGGCTAGGATAACAACGTAATAGTGCATAGTATTAGCCCATGGTAGCATCCAAGGGTTCATGTCCTCCTTGTTTCCAACCTCAGATTTGCTTTCATAAGTTAGACACTCAGGAGTAAATTTGGTACTTGTCATTAAATAGTTCTAACATAGTAATCCACCTACGAATGGATTCCGGTTCTAAAGATCAGTACCAACTTTTAGCTTCTTTAACTAATGTCTGTGGGAACAATTTAAGTTTTTTCCATTTGTTCTCTTTGTTCTGTAAGGCACATGCATCATGGAATGCTTGTAAATGATTATGAGGATTAGCGTTGTATCCCCTTTCAAATCGTGGGATGTTGTTCATATCTAATTTCTTGATCTTACTATCTTTCTGATGCCTTGTTGGAATTCTAATAGCCTCAGTTATGTCCAACATACTTGAGTAGCGAGGAGCGACTCATTATGATCATGTCGTCCATGGCATCTATGATGCCTACATTGTTCCCTACTCTCCCTTCTTCTATTTCATGACTCTCTAGAGTGCCCTCATCCCATTTCTTGGCTATTTCATCTATGACTTCCACTTTGCCTACCTTTATCCCCATGGTCTTTCTCTTTATGATCGCATCTGGATATTGAAGGAGAGGGTGAAGAAGATGATGAAGGTGAAGAAGAAGGAGAACCATCATTATAAGGGTGTCTGCTACCTTCTCTTCTATTGTCTTAACCCCAATCGCGATTGCGATCAGAATGTCCACCTTTATCATGAGTTCGTGTCCCTTTTTCAGATCCTTTGTGCCCATGGGTATCAGAACCTGGGTTATGAATAGTGGAATGAAGGTTTTGATATACAACTCCTTAGCCAAAATCAAGGGGAGGAATATCATTGTGTGGTTGACTACCTGAGGTAGGTTCACCACCGTCATTTTTGCCTAAGACATGTGTGGCATCTTAGGATCACTTACCCTTCAAAGACTTATGATGTCTCTCCTATTGCAAGTCCATTTGACATTGTGCCTCTGTGAGACATTATTCTCTCAATTCATGGTCTTGCATAACGTATTCTAGATGTAAGTGCGACATGCCAATTCGTTTGAGAGCATGAAGAAGCATGCTCGAGACTGAACGATCGGGAGGTAACACTATGTTACCTTCTAAGTCTCACCAACATAGTTGTTCATCTTGATGGAGGATAAAGATGAAGTATGGTATATACTCATTGGGATGAATATATACCACTTGAACTTGTTGAGAGACTAGGGGATCAACGTCATGTGTATTACACTGCCAGTTATTTCTTATTTTAGACCTAGGCAGTGAGGTGCTTTCATATGAAGGAGACATACTTGTTTTTTCAGTGTGCAATGTATTCTTGTTTATTATTTTCTCAACCAACCCTAAGGGTTCATTCCAATGATGTGAATGATTTCCTAATTTCTAGTTAGCACACAAACAACTAAGTCCCTGACAACGACATCAATGATGAGTGGTGAGGTACCCCTACTCTCAACCATATGAATACGAGCGTTTCATGCATGATCAGGTCAAATTCCAAGGACTAAGTGCTTATGCACCCTTGTGGAACAAGGACGGGTTATTGCCATACACTTAGACCTCCTACTACGGGCACTTCGAAAATACTCTAACTTTCAAATAGACTACTAGAGTTTCGCTACTTGACTGCTAAAAGACTTCTCCCCAATTATGCTCCTAGGCACTGTATTTATAGAATTGGGAGCAACTACTCTAATAATTAGAGTAACCACTCTAATAATTAGAATAACTACTAAAGTAACTACTAGATTAACTACTCTAATAATTAGAATAACTGCTAGAGTAATCGCTAGAGTAACCGCTCTCATCATCTTTCAATACACCACAATTCCCCCCACTTCAACCTCTCTTTTATAGCCCCCACTCCAAAATTCTAGCTAGTATCTCATTTTTGAGGAAATGTATCTTATGTGAAAGGTATTGGAACCACAAAATAATTGTAATATAAGTATATCCCAAGATATATAACTCAACATTACCCATCAGAATAGAAGCTATGACTTGCAGCTTTCAAATCAAGAATCTTTACTACTAAGCTAAGACTTCATTGCTAAATGTATTTTATGTAGCAAGCACTTAATTTGAAAACTCCAAGTCATGGGTTCAATTAAAATGGGCAATGCTAATTTATATAAAGTTTTAATTGAACTATATATCTTGTGGTGTACCTTATGTTTCATCTATATTGCGTTCCAACAGATCCATTCTATTAGGACAAGGGTAGGATGATAAGGATAATGATGTATTTTTAGGTGATATAACTTATTAACCATCTTATTTATTTATTATATACATCTACTTGTATAATTTATCTAGTATATTAGTTTCATCTCTAGTTTAAAAGATATTTTCAGGGCCATGTTAAATTTACCATAGTTCTTCTAATGTATCATGTTGGTTATATGTCTTCAGGTGTGCCTACAATCAAATTTCTTAGGGTTTTAGTACCCTATAGTACCCCCTCACCCCAACCCTCCCTCTTATGTGGCCCCAACCCTAAAATTTCACTCAAGGTTCTATTTTTAATGATACACATCTTAGGTGGCTTAGGTTCACTCAATTTTGTTGGGACAGGGCTAGGATGATGAAGTTAATGATGTATTTGAGGCGATCTAACTAATTTACCATCTTCATGTACTTGCGCAATTTATTTATTTTATCTCTAGTTTAAAAGAATTTTTTAGGCACATGTTAACTTTACTATACTTATGCACTTGATAGAATTGAATATTGATATGCTTAGCATCAAATATTAACTATTTAGTTCTTTGTTTCTGCTTGAATTTACTATGTGATTTTGAAATTTTGATAAAAGTAAGATTGAATGAGCCTAGCTTTAAATTGTATTCTTTAAAAAATAAATAATAATATGTCCTATATTATTTTATATTAATTTATGTGGAGGGGTTTTGTAATTTGGAGAATAATAAGATTGAACAAGCTTAACTTTAAACTTTATTTTTAATAATCAAATAATAATATATACCAAATTTTCAGTTTGACTTTTTTGAAAAACTTGTTATCTAAATTAAATTAGATAATTCTAAAATTTTTTAAAATTTAAGGTTTTAAAATCAAAAGTTTTATCACTAAGGTAACACCTCATAAAATTGTATGCAATTGCATTATTTCTATAATGTATTCCATCTTTTGTATTTATGGTACTCTTTTTATCCTGAATTCCGTGAGCACACAATAGCGATATAATTAGATGCTTTATTTGAACTTTAAAACATAGAATTACCATATACATTAAACTTTGAGCCTTCGAGACAAAGGGATAAAAATAAGTCTGGAGAATACATCTAAGAGGACACTGGTTATTCTTTTAGATACCTAGGACAAAGACGATGTGTTTGAATAAAGGGGTCAGAAATAGACTCTACTTTTTTTTTTGGAAAAAATTGAGCGAATTTGTATTCTCAAAAAAGAAGGCTATACATCAGTACAAAGCAAGCCAGAGCTACTGACCCCACACTGACCGCAGACCCCAACCCTGAGTCCCTCACAAGTCCCTACCACCGCAAGGCATCCCCGTTAGCGGGGGAAATGTCTCATCCCCAAACCTTTACACAGTGATTCAGACCTAGGGACTTTTGGGGGGTGGGGGGGAGGGGGTCGTGGGTAGAGCCCATACTCTCCTCAGAGGTTTGAAGTCTCAGAATCGGCTCTCCTGGGCCAGCCGCCAGGTGACATTGATTTTCCTCAATTATTTGAGTAATGCCTATCATGTGGTCTCTGATAACGTTCTCGATCCATTGTAGCATTTGGCTACACAATTGCAGGGGAAGTGACAGTTTCTCAGAAAGTGGTCCTGCAAGAGCCCATGATGGCCCCTGATCATGAAATGGTTGTCCCCTTGTGGTTTCTCTGGGTCTGGTGTCTGCAATCAACGAATCACTCCACGGGACTTGGTCCAACCTACCTTGCACGCAGTCATCATCCTGAAACTCCTGGGGGGCATTACCATAGTCCCATCCAAGACAGTGGTATCCCATGTTGGTAGACCATGTATCCCCAGCCACCGTTGATACACCTGCATAGGTTGAGGTAGTGGCCAGAGTAGCAAGATCATGGTGCCAAATTGCTAGAGGGCATGGATTACTCCTGGATGCCTGCCAGGGCATTATCATTGCAGAGACTCCCAGAGGAAGTGGGGGAGGTTGACTGGAGTCTCGGCGTGCATGTGTTTGAGGAACATGAAGTGTACCCCATTGCATTTGTGATATGAGCCTGACAGTATGAAGTAACTCTCGACCATCGCCGTCGTGGCGCACTGGGTGGCTGAGAGGGTCGTCCCCCGGATGTGACCACTGGCCGTTTAGGGGATGGAACCTTGGAAGAAATTAGCCATCGTAGCCTGGGACCTCACCACTGGAGGAATCCAGTCCCCCATTGGGGGGGCACCAATCGCCACAACCACGGCATCCACGGTCATCAGGATTTGACGCTCATGAAACACTGTGACCTCCCCATGCCAGTTCGCGTAGAATGGCTGAACGTCCAGCTCCGGGTTCGTCGTGATGTGTTGTAGCACATTGGTCCATCTCATCCGTGTAACCCATTGCCAAAGCTCTTGTTTATTTTGGGTGTCGGTCGTGGGCGGCTCGAGGTATGCACGCATACCCATAACAGTAGTAATTTCATCCCAGAGTCGGCGGAAGCGGTGTGCAAGCATGGAAGGTGGGGGAATATCTGTCCCTTTAAAGACCCTATCATTTCTAGAGCATCAGAGGGTCCACAACGAGGTGAGCGTTTGTGAATTTCTTGAATAGTCTAGTGGGGGGGAGGTCGACCATACGCCATAAGTGTCGGGCCACGTGGCATTCATGCAGGAAGTGGTGGAGCATCTCTGCATACTGATTGCACATCAGGCAGATGGTATTGATGTTCATGCCACGTGCTCGTAGTTGCGTGTGTATAGGGAGCACCTGGTTCAAGACCAGCCACCCAAAGGTCTTAATTTTTTTCGAAAGGTGGCCTTTCCACAGCCGCATCCATCGGGTGTTCGCCAGGAATTGATGTTGTAGCAGCTACCAGGGGTGTAAGGTGATCTCAGGTTCATGTGGGAACGTGTTGATGTGCATGCATAGTTGTCGCCACACTAGGGAGTCCGACCTGGCCACCACCCAGGGACGATATTTCCTTAGCAAGAGTTGCACCCACTCAGGGGGGGGGGGTCATTTGACGATGAAGCGATGCGACGAATAAGTCATTGCCTTCCCAATGCAGCATCCACTGCAAACGGCAGAATGCCAACACCCCCCACCGAGCGGGGGTGAGCAGTCTTTTTCTAGGACACCAGATGTATTTTTTGTCCACCCTTTCCTCCTAACCATACAAAATCTTGGATTATCACATCAATTTTTTGAATGACACCAGAAGGTAGAGTGGCCATGGAGGCAGTAAATCTTGCCATGGCTTCCAGCACTATCAATGCCAGCACGATCCTCCCTTTGCGGGATAGGAACGTGTTCACCTAGTGTGCTGTGCACTTTTGGATTTTCGTTATGAGCACTTATGAGGTGTGTTGTTTGTGCTAGTTGTGCATTGGAATGCCTAGGTACTTGTCCTCCGTGCCCCCCAGTAGAATTCCCAAAATTTGGATGACCTTGCTATGGACACTGGGGTGGGTATGGGTGAGATACAATGCGGACTTACCTAGGTTGGGGGCTAGTCCCACTTCCCTTGCCATCTTATCCAGCACCCTCAGGAGTGCCCGGGCCTATGGCACGGCTGCATAGGTGAAGATCATCGTAGCATTTGTGTAGTGGTCTATGAAGTAGTGGATGTCATGGATATCCAGCCCCTCAATGCCTTCCTTAATGCAGTATGTTTTCATGAGGTCCATCACCAGGAGGAAGAGGAATGGGGAGAGGGGATCACCTTTTTGAATCCCGTGGCCCATCCCTTGGAACCCCCAAAGGTGGCCATCAATGTCTAATGAGTACTATCCTCCCTTTCGAATTTGGAGGCACAAATCCATGAACCGTTTTGTAAACCCTTTTGCCTACAGCACCATCCTAAGGGCAGCTCAGCTTACGGAGTCATAAGCTTTAGTGATGTTTAATTTGATGCAGAGCCTAGGGAATTTGGCAGTGTTGAGGGAGTGCTAGATTTCCTGTAGGAGCAGCACCTGATCCTAGATATGTCAGCCTTTGACGAACCCAGCCTGGTTTGCATGAGGGGCATCATCCTAGCAACCACCATCCATGAGAATAGTTTTAGGAGGGAGTTATAGACGCCAATGGGATAGAAATGCCCAGGGGATGTGGGGTTATCCATCTTCGAAAGCAGGACCATGCGTGAGTAGTTGATTTCTTTGTGGACCTATTGCTAGGCGAGCATACGGTTAAAGGCATCAAGTAGATTAGGCCCAAGAAATTCTTTGAATTCGTGAAAAAATTCGATGAGCCACCCATCCAGCCCCGGGGCTTTATCTACCGGCATGGCCTGCAGCGTGATATGGAGTTTGACGTGGGAGAAGGGTTGCATGTCAGATCTGGTGAGGATCTGTGGGATATGGACTGAGATGGGATCCGTGGGTTGCTAGTGCCAAACCTGTTGCCAGTAGTATAACAAGTTGTCTAGGCTGGATGATGAGTGTGACTGTTCCCCATGATCGAGGCCATGAAGCAGGCATTGAAATTGATGGCGGGTTCCCTGATGTGCCTTAACCGCGGCAAAGAAGAATTTTGTGTGTCTGTCATTGGCCTTGAGCCATTCTATCCGAGCCTTTTGCCACCAGTATTCCTCCTCTTCCTGCGCCAAGGTCTGCAGCTCCGCTAAGAGGCTGAGTTCCTCTTGGGCTAGATTGGCTCCGTGGTCTTGTTGGTTCTGGATGTCCTGCAGGTGTGCTTGCAGTTATGTCCGATATCCTTTGAAAATGTACTTATCCTCCATGGCAAGGGCTTTGATTTGGCGTTTGAGGGCCTTTAGTCCATACTTGAGGAAGTCCCGCGGTTCCTGTGTGTCGTTATACCCTTGCCAGATGGACTAGACCAGTTCACCCAACCAACGCTTGGTTAGCTAGGTTCATTCGAATCTGAACAGGCATGGGGCCCTAGAGACGTCTGTCTCCAAGTGACAGATGATGGGCTAGTGATTTGAGGCCACACGGTCCTACCCGTAAGTGTGGACTTCCCACTCCAACAACAGCGCAACGATGACCCATACTCGATCAATGCAGGATTGCACCCGAGTTGCTCCCTATCGTCTGTTGCTCCAGGTGTACCTGTAGCCTATGATATCCAGGTCTATGAGGCCAGCGTGCTATAATAGGGTCAAGCATTTAGGCATCCCCTGGGGCTCCGAAACAAAACCCCCAGTCTTCTCCCAGCTGTATCGTCATTGGTTAAAGTCCCAGATGAGGAGCCATCAAGAACCTTGTGGGATTGGCTCCACCACCTGGGATAATTCCCGTATGCAGTCCTGCCACACCTGGGCCTCGTAAACGTTGGTGATCTAGATGTCAGGGCCCGGCATGTGCACCGTAATGCACTAGTCGGATGCATCGAGCAGGGATGAGGCTGCCCTGGTGAAGACAGCGAGTCCTCTAGCCCATCCCCAACTAGGCACAATGCTCCTGCACCATCCCTCCCATTGTAGCACCTGAGTTTTTGTTTACCGTAATTTTGTCTCTTGGAGACATACCACATCGCATCCCTTAGTGCACACCAGTCGTTTCAGGGTATGTTGCTTATATGGGGTACCCTGTCCCCAACAATTCCAGGAGAGAACCTTCATGGTGAAACAGACAGACGTCTGTTGTAAACCTCTCAGAGTGTAGGTTGCATTCCCAAGTCGATATACAGTTGCGCGGCTATGTGTCGGGTTTGGGCACTGTCAGGCCAACCAACCTTGGGCGACGGCTGGATGACCTCCAACCCCTTCTCCTACGGCACCCCTGGCAACCTTCGGGAAGTTTGGGCCTCTCCAAACCCCTGCTAGTGGTGATCCAGTGAGTTAACAGCGGCAGTGTCTGACCTCCCCCCCGCCCCCCCTCATGACGTGCCCGCCCCCTATCTTGGGGGTGTGGAACGAGCCAGTGCAGCTCATCTAGGTGCTAGCACCAACTAGGGCGCTGCAGTGAGTGTTACCCATCATGCCTGATCAGTCGTCCTAGCCAGCAGCCAGTGGACCGCCTCCGCAGGAGGCCCCTGATGCCCCCCTTAGCCCACCATGGCCAAGGCCATCCTCTATGTTGTTGCCCAAGGCTAGAGGCAACCCCGACCTTATGCTGTAGAACCCCCACCTTAGCTCGTGCAACACCAACAGGCGTCAACAATCCCTTTTTGGCCACCCGTCCCTTTTTCCCGACAAGCTGCCAACCCCCGCAGTTGGGCATGGGGGTGGGATGACCCTGTTTCGAAGGGTTGATGCCAGTAGCGATGTTTGTCCACAGTTGAGGTCAGGGCCTCCATCGGAATATTTTTGAACTGCACGCTGACCTGTTCCTCTCCGAGGTCAGTGTCCAGCACGAGTTCATCAACCTGGTCTTTGGAGAGCAGGGACCACCATACACAGAACCATGCAAAACCCAAACGGTCCATCCCCTTGGTGAACGGGTCAAATTTAATAAACTCGCCAAATAGTGTGGCCAGCGAGTGCAGGAACTCCATTGACCAGTATTCTAGAGGGAGACCGTGCAACTAAACCCGCATTGGCATCTGTTCAAACAGATCTTTATTGGGGTGTGCCCCCGGATGCCAGGGTGCCAACGCAAACCCCCGTGCCCCATAAAAATAGGAGACAGTTGTTAGCTAGCCAGGCTTTTGACCGTCATCATATCCAGCCCCCAAATCGACCGTACCCATCTCTGAACCAAGTCCAGCCGAGGCTGCGCTCCCTCCGAGACGAACTTGCCGAGCAAGCTGCGCTCCAACCGTTCCAGTGTGCCCCTAGCTAGGCGACCCACCTTTAGCCGCAGTACCGTACCCTCCCGTGAGCAGGCTGTGAACTCTCCGGTACCTTTGGATGTGGCCTGCGGGTTCCCCAGCCTGACCTCCCTCATGTTGTTCGTAACTTTCGTCTGGGTCTCCGCGTCCGCCTGTGCCGCTGTGTTCGCCTGTGCCATCATGGGTCACTGTGTCCATCTGTGCCCGCCTTGTGCCCTCTGTCAACGGCTGCATTTTGAAACTCCCCCTCAATACATCTCAGAAACAGACTCTATTTGATATAGGCTGAATACGTAATTTCTGGGTTATCTCATTAAAATCCGTTACAATATTTCATAATATTGATGTGAAACTTGGCAGTTATAGAGAGAGAGAGAACTACGAGTGGGTTGACGATGAATGGTGGAGCGGCAGTTCAAACACATTTCATTTCGGAACTACGTAACCTTGAGCATGACATCGAACATGTATTTTCTTCTTCGAGTGGGCAAGAGCAAGTGCCGGTCATCCATCCTATCTGCAGCGACGACGACCTTATCTACAGCGTCCCTACAGACATGGCAAACAAGGAGCAGCAGCAGCATTCGTTTGAAAAAGAAATGCCTTTCAATCTTTTCTCACCATGCATTGTCAGCATAGGTCCTCTCAATTTAACCCATCATCATCATCATTGATGGGAAATGAAATCAAGAAAGAGGCACTTCACAAGATGATGAAGGAATACACAAATCGAACAAACCAAACACCAGCATCCCTAACACAACTTATTCGTTGCATCGAAGAGGAAATTAAAGAATGCTACACGGACCGTGCAAAGATTTCAGATTATTTAAGCGGCTCCACCTTTGCAGGCATCATGTTTTTGGACTCCTGTTTTCCGCTACGGGTGCTTGATTCGGTCAATGAGAAACGGCATTTTAACAAAGATGAGTGGCCATGCCTTGCAACAGTGTTCGATGACCGTCGTATGAAAGCGATGGTGATTGAGGATATTTTCAAGATAGGGAACCAAATTCCCCTGTTCGTAGTTCAAGAGGTGGCCAAGGCATTTGAAAAATCATTTGAATTTACGGTTGCCAAAACCCTGTTCAACATCTGTCCGTTACTTCACAGATATGCGATTCTGAAAACGCTGTTCAATGTCTGTCCGCCAGATTCTGATCGTGATTTAGTTACGTTAGCTCATCAGGTAGGCACACTTTGTAGCGGCGAAAAACCGCATCTTCTTTCTTGCTCCATCGCTTCATGTGCGGCTCCTTAACCAGAGAAAATGGTGATCAAACTGTGAAACAAGGCAAGATCAGTGACGAACTCGCAGACAGTGTAAGCCAACGCTTAGGTGATGATTTGGCTAGACTGTGGACGGAAGCATGGGAGCAGCTAAGTTGTTGCGAGGTTGATGATGAGTCAGCAAATGTTCTGTCCCGGGTAGCGTGGACCTGCGTACTGTTTATGACAAACATTCTCCTCTTGCTCGTTACATTTTATTTGTTATACTTTAGGAGTGATAGCAATGATAGCTGTGATCTTGGGATTAGGAGTGCTAATCCTGCTTGTGCCATTTTTCATAATAGCCTGCCTGTGGCCCCATCACCGTATGACGCAACAGGAAGCCTCTTGGCCCTGGTTCAGGGTGAAAGCAGACATATCTATCAAAACGTATTGAGAAGACATACAAGGTATCAGACGTAACCGCGACAATTCATCGCTTCGTTTGCCATGTATAGAAGTTGGGGAGACAACCCCCGTAGTTCTGCACAATATGATTGCCATGGAGCGATGCTCGAAACGTGTTGCCAACAAGACGGTGCGCAACTACGCTATTCTCATGGCCAAGCTGTTGCAGACGCCTACGGACGTGGAGGTTTTGGAAGGCAGACGCGTTTTCATAAGGAGGCAAAAGGATAGAAGTTGGACAGTGCGCATGTTTCAGGATTTGCAAGAGTCGGCAGGGGCAGCAGAGTTGCGGTTCTGGGATTGGAGAGACGGCTGCCTACAAACGCTGAGGCAACTGCAAGAACTTCAGGAGCCATCGTGGTGGGCGGGAATAAGAATATCGGTGATGTTTTGGGTGAAGGATTTAGGGAGGCGTTATGCTGCAAATCCATGGGTGGCTCTCTCCACCGCTGCTGCTGCAATCCTGCTTTTCATTACTGGGGCACAGGTCGTCTGTTTGTTCGTTAACTGCAGCAGCAGCAGGAGGTCGTAGCAGCAGGAGGTCGTCTCCTCCTCGTCCATAAATTCTGATGCGCGCCATTCTTCTTCTTCTTGTTTTTCTCTTTTGCAAGCAAACTGTGGTCAATTTCATTAGCGGTAACAAGGTTCTTTCTCATCCTACTACATATTTTTAGCTTTGGTTTCAAATTCTCTTGTACTTTCCTTTATCATGCATCCATTGCAATTTGTAAGTTGTAATTTGAAAAAGATGTTTAAGCTACCTGAATTAGAGCATTCCAAAACTAAATATCAAACATTGATAATGAATTTAATGATAGCAAGAATGACAGCTACATCTAGGTCTTTTTATAAATACAAACCATAAAAAGTTACTATGTAAATACAAGGTTAGGAGAATAAAAAGAGAACTCCAATGTTAGTACGAAAAGAGAAAGCTTAGTATCCAGCTGCTAGGTAGCTATAAAACTTTGTCAAATCTCATGGATGAGCTCTTTTTCAAATTTTGGAAATGCTCGGGCATTTCCCAAATGCAATGTGAAGAAATCACAAGCTTGGTTACTGTGTGATGAGTGGTGGAGTATCCAACACCCAACCATATGAGATACGAGTGTTTGTGCACAATCTTGGTTGAACTCCATAGATAAGACAATGTGATTATACCAGTAATTAGTTAACATTCATGATCGTTGTCTTTCCATGTGAGTTAGTAAAATCAATGTGTCTGGTTTAACTCATGGTGAGGTATATGATATGGATGTTGAAGTACCCATTGGGCTCCTAATAAACATAAAGTGAAAGTAAAGGTTTCTAAATTTAAGTGGTTAGAAAAAAAATCTAAACTAGCCTATGCGATGAGCAACCAGTCTTGATCTTCCAGTCACACCTTGAACTTAGTGCAACTACTACTGGGATTACAAGTACCACACTATTGGGTGTACCAAGTGATAGTACTACTAGGTTACCAAGCAATCACTTACGTTCTCAAGATCACTCGTACTCATTCCACTTAGCGACATTATAAGTAAATTGCAAGTAATGGTAAACATTGACTTTGAAAATAGTAAACAATAAACATTAAGCTAAATGGAAACAAAAATAAAACTAAGTGTTGCTACAATGATATAGAGTAATTTTGATTTTTATTGTTTTGCATGCAATGCATCTAAGTACATCATAGTTAAATAAAGACTCCATTAAATTACAAAACATCACTGTGGGCACACACTACTAAGTACTGAATTCAAGAAACGAATTGAAAGAGTTTTGTTACTATCTTAATGTATCTCCCTTGGTTCCATGCACCTAAGTGTTGATTACATAGTCTAGCACACACCTTGTGATATCGTTTATACGATAATGTATCTGTGACATCATAGATACAAACTATGATATCGTTGTCGCAAAATTTTTGACTTTATCTTACCCCCACAACTAACTAAAAACTCATCCTTGAGTTAAAACAAAATGAGGATGGAGTTCCTTAAAAATTTTGGAGGTAGATTGACATGACACTGATTTTTATATACATGACTCTCTAGTGCCACAGTGGAGTTTACAAAAATGACATATTTTATGACATGACCAAAAAAAAAATAAAAGTTGACAAAGCTAGTATAGCCCTATGTTGTTTTAGGTGGTGGTGGCTCTTCCATTGGTTTCTTCCCCTTATCGTCTAGCTTCTGAAATTTGTAGTGGTTTAGGAGTGTTTGAAGCTTCTCTTCCTTTGTTCTAGAATCATGAACTATCTATGCTAATGAGCCAATGTTTGATGGAGTCAGGATGTTCCATAGACATGGCAGTTGCGAAAACATCTGATTGGCTTTAACATACCACGCTACAAACTTTCGTCTTTCTTATTTAAAAGCTCTAGTCTCTTCTTTGAGTTTATGATAGTCTGTTAATTCTCTAGATAGATTTTTTGCTACATATTTCTATCCTTGGTAGCCAACCTTAATTGCTTCTAGTTTTGAGTTTGCTACTTGAAGTTTTTGTAGAGCATCTTTTCTATCTGCAAATTACTTTTCATACAAGGCATACATCGCTACTACTTGTTGTTCAAGCTCACTTCTAGGCCTAGCTACTATCAACATGGCTAAGTTAGCATAACGAAGGTTTGTTAACCCTGTGTACTCTTTTAAGTTCTCAATGTACAGATCTTTATTTTTTATTTCCACTTTATAGGTGTGGGCCATGCTATCCAAGATGCATTTCCATTTAGGATTTTTGTGTTGACATTGAATTAATTTTGGCCTTTGCCATCTAGATCTCTTTTTTATTGATTTGTTTATGCATTACCACCTGATCTTGAAAGTCTTCCTTAAGCCATTCATGTTTCTTAGCCTCCTTTTTCCATGCATTGATTTTGATAGTTGATTTTTGTCTAATGGTGTATATGTTCTTCATAGAGAGGGTTCTATTTTCTCTCGTGAGGTAGCTCATATCTTGGTTGACCCTCACCAACTATTCTCTTAGCTGGTGAATACTTTCTTCCAAAATATTTTTCTATTTTTAAACATTTTTCAACCTCACATTGTCTACAACAAGTTGTTTATTTTCTTCCTATAAGGCAACAAGTGATTTGGCATGGATATATGACTAGGCTTTGGCTAGTAAAGCATTTCATACTACCTTTTCTTTCTCGTCTGCTATGTATTTATTATTCTTAAGGTGGAAATTGATCTTCTTAGTTATAAGTTATGCTATCTAATCTAGTGCTATAAAATGAGTTGGACCTCTCCTTTCGACTCTTAGGGCTAAAAGCCCTTCTTATAATTAACAAAGCTCATTCTTAGCATGCTTTGCCCTAGTTTTAGCCATGATTAATTTTCCTTTGGTGGCAACTAATTTAGACTATGTTACAGTGACATCACTAGAAATATCAAAGAGATTTTTCATAACTTGTCCTATCTACAATAGTCTATCTAATGCATCATCATGATTTGCAGGTGTCATAGAGGTACTAGCTAGCATTTGAGCATCTTTGGTTCTAATAAGATTTGTTGGTGGCAAAATAGGTACATTAAATAATTCTTTGGTGTAATCTGTAATTACTTCTATAGCTCCCACTACACCATGGTACTACGTGACCACAACTATGGTTTCTTCTCTAGATTCAAGCACCACTTGGAATGATGCAACATTCTTGAAAATCTGTTGTGACCATTGAGCCTCTTCTCCTAATTGCAATGATATTTGTCCGCTAGCAGGATTGGTTGAAATGGTTGGTTTGATTACATCATCAATAACTTTGAATAGATTGGCCTCTACTCTACTTTCCCAATTGATAATTTCTACAATTTGCTATAGATGACTCATTGAAGGTCTGTAATCTTATGGTGGTGGTGTTGGAACTTATGGCTGCTACTATTGTTTTGTGGTTTTGGTAGTCTCTTCAATGCCTAGTTTTTCTTTTTAATTGGTCCTTTTTTGGAGGCACGAGCTTAAGCATTTAAGCATAGGAAGAATTCTATGCCTTCCTTAATGCATCATTTGTATACCCTAGGATGCTAGCTTATTTGCATAACTTTTAGATAAGGCAATGGAATGGAAGTGTAAACTTCCATACCTTCTTCTCCTTGAACCGCCTTTTGATTTCTATGTGGTAGAGGTGAGTGATATTTGCATTGAGATTTCCCATTAATATTGCACTCCCTTTGGCCACATATGTGGAGATTCAATTTAACCTCTTGGTAGGAAATAGGTGACAAGTGCCAATTTTTAAATAGATCTTTTCATTTGTAGTCAATTCATTGCCATATGCCCACTGCAATCATAGCTTCCTAGCATCTTTGTTAGATCTGGTTGATATCTGTACCACCTTTGATCCTTGATTGGTTACATTCAATACCTCTATAACTACCTTAATGTAGTAAGATACCAAGATTTGTTCAATTTTGACTATTGCATCTAATGAGAAGCAATATCGCGGTCCGCCGCCAAATCTATAAATAAGAGGTGACACTCCTCTGATTTCCCATCCGGATTTAGAAGTAGCGAAGCTCTAGCAGTTTGATCACTCCAGAGATAGATTAATTTCCCTTGTTCCCGTAGTAGGAGTCCCCAAGTGAACAGATCTTTATTCGAGTAGCTTTGTACCTGAACGCAAGTTGTGTACGGTAATAAAGATGAGCTTTGTGGATAAACCTTACTGTACATGGAATAGGTTTATTATATGTTATTTGCTACCTGTTATTTATTACTTGCAGTAGCGCGGCATGAGTATGACTTGATTACGAGCATCTACAGATGTGTACGGCTAGTCAAGGAATCAGCTGCTCATTACGTTTAGGCTAGTTAAGTGCATCAATACGACCACTTCGATCACGTGCATTACATGTGGTGATCCCAGTAATAATTAGCATTTGGTAGCCACAGTTGCATAGTTTAGGGTATGTACGATAAGTGGGAATGGATGCTGATACTAGTTAATTTAGACTTAGAACATTAGTTAGAGTTAGTTAGTTTCTCAACCCTTCACATCATAGCATAGGAGAAAAACATAAAAGACCATAAAAATCATATACCTCAGACTTACTTAACCATACACTGTGACAACTACAATTAAGTCTAGGAGGACAATGAATGATTAACCTTAAGTGTTCCATGAAGCGCATAGGCATTTAGGCTGTGGAGTTCGACCAGATTGCGCATGCTATGCTCATTTCGTATGGTTGAGTGTAGGGGTACCTCGTCACTCATCATTGGCACCGTTGTTGAGGACTAAGTGTTTGTGTGATAAGTAGGACATAAGAGGATATCACTCACATCGTTGGGAGCTTTAACAAACCTTAGAGTTAATCATAAGAAAAATTTAATAACGGTAACTGACACACCAAGACATCATGTCTTCTTCTTCTTCTCACAAGAGCACATCACCTAAGGACCATACAAAGAACAGTCGACAATCAAAAACACATAGCCAAAATCAGCCAAGTCCTCAACAATATAGGGTGACATATACTCATCCCGATGAGTATATTCCTAATTTTACTTTTATCTTTCATCAAGAAGAATAGATGCACTGGAGGGATTTGCATGGTAACATAGTGTTACTGCCAGATTGTGCAATCTCTCACATGCTTTTCCGTGCCTTAGCACAGATTGGCATGACAAATTTATACATTGAATACATTGTGAAAAACTTTGACATGAGGGATTATCATCCCACAGAAGCACAACGTATGATGGACGCAAAGCAGGAGAGTCAACATACACTGTTGAAGGGCAAAGGCCTACATGTCCTTAGTGAAATTAGAGATGGTGAACCACTCACAACTGGTTCACTATTAAGAGATGTTCCTCCTCTTAATGAAAGTGAGGAGGTTGGGTATCAGAACTTATGCTCAACGATACACTATCCTGGTTTTGATGCTCGTGAACACCAGCTGTTCATAGAGGGAACAACAAAAGATAAGGATGGGCACTCAGATCGTCATCACGATTGGGGCCGAAGAAGATGAAGAGAAGGTAGGAAACATCACCATGATGATGGTTCTCCTTCTTCTTCCCCTTCTTCTCATCACTCACCCTCTCCTTCCACATCAGGGCGTAATCATCAAGAGCACAACAAAGAGGATAAAAGTAAGAAAAATGAGAAACCTCGATGGGAGAGTCGAGAGAGGGGACAAGGGCATGAATGAAGGGAAAGTAGGGAACAACAGAGACATCACAAGTGTCATGAAAGAGATGATCATGATGAGCCCCTACTTGCAACCCGAAGTATGCTTGACATAACGGAGGTAGTTAGGATTCCAACAAGGCATTTAAAAGATAGTTGGATCAAACGCTTAGACATGAATAATATTCCATGATTTGAAGGGAGATACAACGCTGATTTGCAAAATCATTTACAGGCATTCCACGATGCCTACGCCTTGAAGAACATAGAGAACGAGTGACAAAAACTTAAGTTGATTCCCAAGACACTCACCAAGGAAGCAGAGAGATGGTACCGATCCTTAGAAATGGAAACCCTCAGGAGGTGGAGTACAATGTTAGAACTGTTTAACGATAAGTATCAGATGTACTCTAGAGTGTCCAATTTGCATAAGCAGAACCAAGGATGGAAGCAAGGAAATCACAAACCCTTGGATGCTGCCATGGACCACTACTACACATTGTTACATCGTTGCGCAGGCCATGGATACGCTCAATGGGATCAACTCTGCCACATCGTGGATGGGCTAAGGCATGAGACTAGAAGAACCCTGGGACTTATGCCCAAGGGCGATTATCAAAACTTAGGGTCCATGAAGTTCATAGCTTGTTGGAGCAAGTAGCAAATGAAGAAGGTGAACTATGAAAAATGGAAAGTGCGGAAGAGTACAACCGTGATCCCTCTCTTCGAAAGATAGGAGTGAAATTTTGTGATGAAGAGGATGAGTCACCAATTGAAGAGTTGGTGAACAGAAAAACCTTACTGATTTAGAAACTCACAACAGAATTATCTGCTAAGGTAGACGACATATGGAGTTCCTTAGACTCTAGACTTGAAACTGTCTTGAAAATCGTAGAAGAGTCTAAAGTAGAACAAAGTAGTGATAAAGGTAAAACAAAGTGGAGAGATTTAGGCCCTACACATAACAAGGGTAAGGGAAAAATCACTAACTCCGATGTGGTTGTGGATTCGGATTTAGACGATGATGGTGGATGTGAGATCTACCATTATGACCATCCTAAGGGATGTTGTCGAATCATCTCACATCTATAGGAGTCTAGGGTGTATGCGCTTAATCCGAGACTTAACCAACGGCAAACACCTCGAAGGTTACCTTATCCCCAAGGTAACCCAAGGCAGTTCCACCAACCATTAATGTATTATACAAGTGGAACTCCCCTACAACCCATTGAACAACATCAGTAGTGGCAATACCCATAGTCATGGGGGATGCCATTGCCAACACATCAATACCCTTACCAACAGCCTGATCCTTATGGTTATTATGTGTAGCTGTGGATTTCTCCAAGTGACTCTACGAGTCACACAATGCCCCACCATTACTACCAAGTTCAGGAGTAGTTTAGAAGGACTCCTTCTCCTCCGGGAGACACTCCATACCCACACCATCCTCCTAATCCATCCGCACCTCTTCCACCAGTAGTAGTTTCCATAACACCTCCTGCTCCAACAATGCAAGGGGAACTTCCTCCTTAACTGCAGCAATGTCACACTGCGAGAGCTGTAAATATTCAACCTGTTGCTAGTTCTGACAATTGTAAAAAGAGAAGACCCTTCTTAAGAATCAAAAGCCCAGAAAACTCTCACAACAAAAAGTGGTTGATCCCATGTACACTCCTCCATCACCATCTAACTCTTCGGAGCACCTTTCGATCCAAAATCAAAATTTCACTCATACGGTTATGTTAACCTATACCATAATCGACTGGATCAAGGTAGGCCACCTTCCTAGGAAACTAACTGATCCTAGGAGTTCCTTAATCTACCTTCAAATCACCAAAAATGAACCACATAGGGCTCTTCTTGACTTAGGTTCTGAAGTCAATTTAATTTCACGAGAGATGTATCATGCCTGGAACCTGCCACAACTCAAGAAGAGCAACATTCAACTAGAGCTGGTGGACCAGTCCATCACCATTTCCTTGGGATTGGTGAAGGATGTTATTACCACTATGAGTGGTTGGTCCTACCTAGCTAATTCTTGGTGATTTAAGTGAACAACAATGAAGCGAACTTCCCCATTATAATGGGAAGGGCATGGCTAAGTACATTAGACGCATGCCTTAGGATCCGTGATCTTTCCTTGGAAATCTCTAAGATAAACATTTATGGAAATATCGAGAAGAGGAAAGTTCCATGCATCACATATAGTGATTCATCAAGTGATGACATGGAGGAAATGCCTCCATGTAACAGGTGTACCCTTGAAATTCTGAAACAAAGATGCCTGTATGTAGCAACCACACAAGAAGTAGTAGACACCCCGTGGTTGACAGCTACTAGAAAGAGCAACCAAAAAATTTGCAAGGAACGAACTGAGGAGACAAGCCATGCCAACAACGAAGACATAGACACATTAGAATATGAGCATCGCCAACTTCCATCCCTCAATCTAAGATCATCAATTGGGAGAAGTTGGGTACTTTTACGAAATTCAAACAGATGCTCATTATTTTAGATCTCTCCCTTACAACTTAGTCATGGAGGAGATGGCCACCTATGCTAATCATATGGGACCCTCAGTTCTTTTAAGTTTTTGTTTTACAACATTTTTATTTTACACATTTTTGTTTTACAAGTTTTTGTTTTACAACGTTTTTGTCTTACACTTTTTTGTATTACAAATTTCTTTAACTTTTCTTGTTTTTGTTTTACATCATCGTTATACTTTTTCATTTTTTGTGTGTGTATGTGTGTGTATCCACCTTGTAAGTTTGTCACCCAATAAGTGTTTGGAATGATGGTATGAACTATTTCCATATTGATTGCTAATGTTTGGGTTTTACCTTTAAGTCACAATGTTGATACTAAGGTATGTTTTTTTTGATATGGCAGGAAATGAGATCACTTCATCCATCCATCAACCAGTTTCTATGGTCTCTCGACTTGGAAATGTACAGTTCCCTTCTAATAAGAACTTTAATGAATCGGTGATTGGGCATTTCTCAAACTAAGGAAGGACTCAAAGATTGAAAAGGGTGTGACTTAAAGGAAACTCGATGCTTTTGTGTTGGCCATTCTCTTGGGTGCTTGAATGTTTCTTCTTGAGTTTTCTTACCATTTTGACGTCATCCAATTATCGGAAGCTAAGACAATAAAAATACTCAAGTATTTTCATGGTGTGGTTCTCACGCATAAAAACACAAAAAACAAAAAAAAACAAAAAAAAGAGAAAACAAAGTGAGAATTCAAAGCATACCCCTTTGACAAACTAACCTTGGGTTGCAAACACTGGTTATGGAACCAAAGTGTTCCCTCTAACTAAGACCCTTATCGCTTTCCATTCTCTCCTTTATTTTGTTGGAATGGTGGTGGCTTTTTGGAGATGCATTCTTGTTATTCAAGAGGATGGTTTGGCCAAAGGTATTGATGCAAAGTCACTGGATGTGGTTGGTCTGAGGCTGGAGTTGGAATGAGATTTGTTAAGTCTCATTAATCATGAAACACACAAGGGGCTATACACCACCTTGTCCTTGGGATTCCATTCCATTTTCTTCTCTCTATCCTTCTCTCCATTACTCACCTCATTGCTGGTTGTATCATTAGTGTACATATTTTGATTGATGCATTGTTTTCTTTTTGATAAATTCTTGTGGTTAAGACTTTAACTCTTGTTCCAAATGACATTCCCAGAGCCTACAGACTCTTTGAATGTGGGATTGTCCAGGCATTAAGAGCATGAGCCTGCTTTGGGGAGGACCCACTGACATTTCTATTTGGTGCACCAGTTAACTTCTTTTCCCTAACATTTTTGTGATTAATTTATTTTGTTCATTATTATCTTGACATCCATTTAATCAATGCTATAGTTGTCCCTTTTTTTCTATCTTTCTTTCTCCTTTCCTTTCTCCATTCTAACGCTATCAGAGGTTCGCGATTAGTCATGGGGGTATGGGGCCTGATTTTTTCGATTTTCTCCTAGCCCCAAAAATTTTAATTTTCTTCCTAACCCCTATACCTTCGGTACTCATCATTAATATATCTCCCAATCCAAATCAACCATACCACAACCTAGCCAATGGACTTACACCGAAGCAAGGTATTAACTACATTGAAATTCATTTACCCTTGCTAATATAAGATTGTGTTGTGTGTGCAAATGGCAATCATGCAATAACGGATTGGATCTTGAGCAAACACTTGGAATGGAGCAACACTGAAGCAGCTATGCAAGGAGCAAGATTGATGGCGTGCTTACAATGGACAACGAAAGCGCAATCCAGGCATTGGTAGCAGCAACACTTCTCTCTCTCTCTCTTTCTCAGCTGCCAACTAAGGCCTGATGTCATTGTAATAAGGTATTCACCCTTGTTATCATGAATACCAGTTTTGTCAAGTCTTGTAATGATGATCCATTCACGTCATCCCATTAGTTCCATTCCCCTCAATAATTCCATACCTTCCCGATATCATTGTAAGGAACTCAAGGATGAGTTTTCATTCAGTCATGGGGGTATAATGAGATGTGATATCTCATGCACCGCGATATCACGGCTGTCGCGATATCGCATCCCATGTGATATCGCGTCATCCCCTGCAATATCGCGTACATGATATCGCAGTCCGTCGACAAATCTATAAATAAGAGGCGGCACTCCCCTTGTTTCCCATCCTGGTCTAGAAGTAGTGAAGCTCTAGCAGTTTGATCACTCGAGAGATAGATTAATTTTCCATGTGCCCACAGTAGGAGTCCTAGAGTGAACGGATCTTTATTCGAGCAACATTGTACCTGAACACAAGTTGTGTACGGAAATAAAGATGAACTTGATTGGATAAACCTTGCAGTGCATGGAATAGGATTTTATTTAATTATTATTTATTGCTTTTCTAGAATGCGGTATGAGTACGACTTAACTACGAGCATCTAAGGATGTGTACAAATAGTTGAGGAACGGATGCTCATTGCATTGCGAAATGAGTACGACTTGATTACGAGCATCTAGTGTGACTACTTGGTAGCCCAGTGGCGTATTCAGGATCTACGCTTGGTAATCCCAGTGGTAGTCGAACACCCCGATGTGCACAGTTAGTCAAGGAATCGGCTGCTTATCGCACTTAGGCTAGTTAAATTCTCTAAACCCTTTCCTCCTAGTTAAGTGCCTCAGTACGACCACTTCGAGCACATGCGTTATGTGTGGTGATCCCAGTAACGATTAGCATTTGGTAGCCATAATTGCATCAGTTCAGGGTGTGTACGATAAGTGGGAACGGATGCTGATGCTAGTTAATTTAGACTTAGTTATTAGTTAGAGTTAGTTAGTCTTCTCAACCCTTCACCTCATAGCATAGGATAAAAACATAAAAGACTATAAAAATCATATACCTCGGACTTACTTAACCATACACCGTGACAACTACAAGTAAGTTTGGGAAGACAACGAACGATTAACCTTAAGTGTTCCATCAAGAGCATAGGCATTTAGTCTGCGGAGTTCGACCAAATCGTGCGTGCTATGCTCATTTTGTATGGTTGAGTATAGGGGTACCTCGCAACTCATCACTGTAGTTTGATGATAGGTGTCTTTGATAGCTCCTCATGGTTTTAGTGGAGTTGTTCCGAAATGAACTGAATAGCATCAAGCTCTTCTATGACAACAAATGTGTTGGCTTACTTCTCTTTGGTATGAACATGTTTGACCTCCATAGTAGCATCTCTCTTTTTCTACTCCCTTGTAGGTTCATAAGGTTTAGTAATGTGTTGAGTCACATGATACCCTTCTTGAATCTAGTCCAAGTGCATTCCTCTTAGAGTAATTTGTAGCATGTTTAGTGCTACACATTTAGGAGGTAGGACTATGTTGCCTTGCATGTCTCTTCACCTCATTTTTTTTGATGGAATATTCAGGTAAAGTCTAGATGGTATGGATCAGTGTGAGCATAAGTAATACATGTCTGCATTGGCATTCCCCAATCCTCTTCATTAGCAATTTTGTCACTACTCCTTCTCGTTTCCTTGGCAAGTGATAGTTGATCATTATGTGAAGTCATGTTATCATTTTTTGATAGTTTGTGTTAAGTGTGCTTTATATTAAAGTTGTGAAGATTAGAATTAGGTTCTGATACAATGAACTTTAGAAAATTAATTACTTAGTATAACATTGAATTATCCCCAACAATGGTGCCAATGATAAGCAGTGGAGTATCCAACACCCAACTATATGAGATACTAGTGTTCACGTGCAATTTTGGTTGAACTTTGCAAATAAGGCAATGTGATTATACTAGTAATTAGTTAGCATTTGTGATTGTTGTCTTCCCATGTGAGTTAGTAAAATCAATGTGTATGGTTTAACTCATGGTGAGATATATGATATTGATGTTCAATTGGCCATTAGGCTCCTAGTAAACATGATGTAAAAGTAAAGGTTTCTAAATTTAAGTGGTTGTAAAACAAATCTAAACTAGCTTATGCAATGAGTAGTTGGTCCTAATCTTCTGGTTGCACCTTGGACTTAGTGCAACTACTTCTAGGATTATCAAGTACCACACTATTGGGCATACCAAGTGATAGTACTACTAGGTTACCAAGCAGTCACACTTAAATGCTTGAGATCAGTCGTACTCATTCCACTTAATGACATTAAAAGTAAATTGCAAGTAATGGTAAACATTAATTATGAAAATAGTAAACAATAAATATTAAGCTAAATTAAAACAAAAATAAAACTAAGTGTTGCTGCAATGATGTAGAGTAATCTTGATATTTATTGTCGTGCATGCAATGCGTCCAAGTACATCACACTTGAATAAAGACTCTGTTCAATTACAAAATATCACACTGTGGGCACACACTACTAAGTACTAAATTCAAGAAAACAAACTAAAAAAGTTTTGTTATTATCCTAATGTATCTCTCTCAGTTCCGTGTGTCCAAGTGTTGATTATATAGGCTAACACACACCTTCCAATATTGTTTCTACAATACAATAATGCATCTATGACATGGTATTGTCATAACATTTTTGACTTTATCATTGTGGAAAATAGGCAATGTGCAACATTTTCAAAAATATGAAAAATAAATAAATATAACTACAAATAAACAAAGATCTCACTCTTCATAGAGGCAAATGGTGAAAAAAGACTCATGTAGCTTACCCCATTTTGTTGAGACAAAGCTAGGATGATTATGATGATGATGATTAAGGCTAGTATGACAACAATGACAAATGAAAATATCATAATTTAATTTATTATATGATAAAAAACCAATCATAATATAAATTTAATATATATTTAAATGATATTTCAACAAACCAAACTTAGATTTTATAAAGGTATCATTTTAATCATTATATTATTTTTGGGTCTCATCCCTTCCCTAAATATATTATTGTTGATGACAACATTGTCCATGCTAGCATGAGTCATGATTAATATGTTTTAATCCCTTGAAAATTAGAAATCCTATAAGTTTTAACCTCTAGAAATTGCTTATATCACATAACCACTACCTTATGCCAACCTATTAAATTAAATAAATATACTAAAATAATCATTAAGACTGCTAGTTTCATTCGCTCATTATTTATAACATTGATAAATACTCTTTTGACTTTGCTATGGTTCTTATTGCATAAGTAATAAAGTGCAGTCCACCATGACCCTGCTGTTGCTGCGTTTTCACCTGTGACGTTTGGTGAGCCTAAACTAGGCAATTTCTTTTGTTGTTTCCAGGAAAATCACTAACGTTGCTAATTAAAAAAAGGGAAGCTGCATAAAATCTGCACCTTTCCTTGTCCAAACTCGAGCGGGAATGAAGGCATGCTGGGTCAGTTTTAGTGTGGCGAAGACGCCGGGACTTGTAACGGAAAATAACGAATTTACCATGGACTCTTCTGCAACTCAGGCGAAAAGGGTGGCGTGCATGGAGTATTCACAGAATCATGAAGAAGCGAACGAGCAGCAACGGAATCAGCTGGGCGCCAAAAATAACGCCACGGAAACTGGCCCACGCCGCGGTTGTGGAGGTGTACATGCAGAAATAGAATGAGAGTTATGGGGGCCGCTTCCTGTGGATTTTCCTGGCACTGTGGCGGGCGGGTGAGCTGTGCCTCACGTCACTGGTGGACGCAGTGGAGTGGATTGGGAGCGCCGTGGACGCTGAGCACGTGCAGTTGACAGTAGATGCCATGGTGATGGTGCTGCTGCGGGAAGGCCACACTTCACTTTGCGCGATTCGTTCATGGAAACGGACACTACCAAGTTGGGATTGGCTGAGTTGGATCTTGGATGGGACGTTCCCGTCTAGCAGTCAGTCTAATGGGACACACTATGGGGTTTTAGGATGTCTATGATGGCTTTGTGTCTGCTTTTGACAGGTGCTTCATGGTCTGATTATTGTGTAAATTAGAGTGTTACAGTCGTAAATTAGTTTGCTGATTTATATGGATGTAGAGTATGTTTTGTTTACAAATGAATATGACAGTCATTTTATTTTAAAATAATAAAATAATATTAAAGAACCTTTAATATTCTCTGTTTCTTCTTCTTCTTTTGCAGTGGTGTGTCTTTCACTCGTCTATTTGTGTGCAGTTTCAGCAGAAGGGGAGGAGTCAGAAGTTGAGGTGGTAGACAGGTGGGGCGAGGGCTGGCCAAAGAGGGGAAGTCCCAACAATCTTTTATCTAAATCCATTATGAACCTGTTTTGGTGGTGCTTCCAGAAGGAGTTCGGTGAGGAGATATGAACAGATACAGGAGCCTGAAGATGCAGACTTGTTGAAGGTGCAGACTTGTTGAAGGAGGTGTGCTTCCTGCAAGCACGGGTAGACAAGCTTGCACAAGAGGCTATCCATCTTGTCAACTAGATCTGAAGCTCTATGTTGAGCTAAGTCTTTTGTTTCCACTTTTTCTTTATTTGTTATTCCAAGAGCTGTGAGCTCTTATGTTTGTTGTGTGTTGTTTTATACATAGTCAAGAATTACCATTTTAAATTCAAAGCCCCTATTTGAAATTTATGTTAATCATTCTTTCTTACTTTAAATTTTCATTTTTTGAAATGAACAACTATTTCATTCGAATTTCCTTGTTAAAGTTATTTAAAATTATCAATGTTATTTTTACTTGTTAAAGAACCATGTTGCCCTTACGAGTTGAGATTATTCCCAAGTTTACATACCCATACGAGAGGTGCCCTAGGCAATAGTTTCTTTAAAGAAGTTTTTTGTGGGTGTTGTTGTGTGACCAAAATTTATGCATTAACAATTATAATCTTGTAAATTATTTCTTGTTTATGTTATACACTATTGGATGGTTATTGAGGATGTAATAACCTTGTATAAGAGAATAGTATGTTGTTACAATTTTTTTCTATTTCTAATACTATACATTTTAATAAAAATTTATTGAGTCTAGTGAAATAATATGTAACTTATTACCTAGTAAAAAAAGATGGAGGGCTTGGCCTCATTAATTCTTTTAACTAAGGTGTTTCTCTCTAAGTAAAATGGATTATAACATTTTATAAATTGCATTGATGAAGATGATGTTTAGATGCAAATTTTAAGAAACAACTTATACAAAGAAAACCTAATGACAATTGGTCTTCTAATAACTTCGTTTATTGTTTTTTTTTTCCTTAAGCTATTTCTATTCCTAATTCTCTAGTTTTTAAGCAAATTTAAAAGACATAGTACATGCTTAGTAAGTATTGCAATTATAATCATATTAGTGTTTTAGAAGATATGCTTAAGCAAATTAACCTATCATGGCTTCCTTTTAATAAAGGAGCTTGGACTACTCATTCATCTAGATTGCATACTACTTGCAGTAAATTTATCACTCCAGTTTCTTCTCTATGTATGCATGATAGATGGATTACATGGAAGGAGGCTTCTAGCCTCTTCATCAACGTCTTCCTATCAACAGTCATTTTGAACATATGGGAATCATTTCTTCTCAATGCCCTCTTTGTGGAAGTAAAATCTTATTTTCTTATGCTTTTCCTAAGTGTTTAGTTACTCAACATGCTTGTAAATGGACATATAGAATTATTAACAACTTTCAACTAAACATTAATAGTATCATTCTTAGAGATAAACCTACTCTGTCTACTTTATTTCTTTGCATATAAAATTGTCTTCAACCACTTGTTCTCTTTTCTATTTGGAAGCTTCAGTATGTAGTTATTTTCTAGCATTAAGAGCATAACTATGACCTTTCTTGACAAGTTAAATAACATATTTTCAAAGATGTTGTATTGCAATAAAAATTTCAAGCAAAAAAGCTTTCATATACATATGAAAAATTAAGTTATTTCTTGTAGTATTAATGTCTTTTTTTTGGTGGCTCAAGTTGGGAAAGTTATCAACTTCTATTACTAATTGTTTAGTATTTGTGACTAAAGATTTGTTTTGCCTTTAGAGAGAGTTATCTCCTTCTCTTTAGAAGCAATCCTTTGTAACAAGTGAAAACTTGTAAGGGCACTTCTAAACAAGGATAAGACTTGATCCTTTTCCTACCCTAGTGGGAAGCTTTTTTAGGATTGGATTTAAAGATAAAAACATATAAAGGCATTCCAAAACTGTTGAGCTTTTTCTTTAGACTCTCTCTTCTATGCTGTGATCTAATGTACTTTATTTTTTTTATTATGCTATTTGTTCATTATTTCTAATTGAAGATTTATTTTTTTCTTTAGAGAGAGTTGTCTCCTCTTTACAAGAAATTCTTTGGTGAGAAGTACAAACCTATAAGAGCACTTTTGTACAAGGGAAACACTTCATCCTTTTCCTACCCTAGAGGGGAGTTTTTTTATAACTAGTTATAAGGATGAAAACCTAAAAAGACACCCCAAAAATTATTGTGCTTTTTCTTTTAAGTCTTTCTTTTATGTTGTTAATCTAATGTACTTTGAAATATATTAAATTATTTGCTTTTTTGAAATCTAACATCCTTCCCATCCCCAAACGTTTTCAGTTCTAATCACCCCTTCATCCACCACCTTCTCTCCCATCTTCCTTCTAAAAATAAAATAAAATAATCTTGTGATCAAGTTTTTCAAAACATTTATTAATGTATTGGATCAAGAAGTGGAATTTTCAACCTAAAGAATAGTAAGCAAAGGTTAAAATAAGTAACAAATGTCAAAAGAGTTAGTAAATAAATGAATTTTACATAATGAATTCAAAGAATTGTATTGATCCTATATGGTGAAAATAAATTAAAACAACATATGTACAAAAAACGGTTGATTTGGTTCCTCACTATCATGAAATTCTAATGAAAGAAACATAAATAGGGGTATTTTTATTAATGGTAAAAACACTTAGCATATGAAAATTTTACTAATGAAACCTCAAGACCTCAAATTCCAAACTAGAAAAATGATAGTAACATTAATTTTTATCATGAAAATATAATATCTATCCAATAGATTCTATGGATCTTCGAATGTAATAAAACTTCATTTCAATTTATTCATTCATTGAAATAATTTCTTGAGCAACATTCTATAAATCTTATATTATGTTACATTTTCTTCAATTTTTTGATTATCTACTAAGATCTCAAGTCTTTCATCATCACACACATTTAGTTCTTTCATATTATTATATTACTCTATATGCAAAATTTTAGAAACTAGTGATAAATCAATGATTAATGTAGCATTGTCCATAGACCCTTCTATTCATCTACCTATGTTTCTTTTAACATGCACATGAACTCACAATTCTGATGTTGAGGTTCCAAAACATGATGCCAATGGGTAGTTCCTAAAGGTTAAGAGTCAAATCATGTGTCCAAGTGCAAAAAAGCCAAACATTTATCTTAAAAAATCAATATATTGGAGATCCTAATGCAATATACTTTAAAAAATTTAGAGGTTCAAAGAAAATGTAAAAATGTGCAAGTAAATATTCCATGCTTTTATCATATTTTTGCAAAGTATATAGCACATAAATCCATCTAAAAATGGCACTATCTTGCAAAAGGAAGCAGTAATGACATACATTCTAAACATTCTTTCCTCGATCGACATGCACATGTCTCCCTCAAGGCATTTTTCATCCTTAAAAGACAAGTTGTAACAAAACACTTTAAAAAAATGTCTCTAAAAACCATTCATGATGAGAGTAGTTACTTTAGTAGTTATTCAAGTTACTAGAGTAGTTACTCTAGAAGTTACTTTAACAGTTATTCTAATTATTAGAGCGGTTACTCTAATTATTAGAGTAGTTGCTCCCAAGTCTATAAATATAGTGCCTAGGCGCACAATTGGGAGGAAGTCTCTTAGCAATCAAGTAGCGAAACTCTTGTAGTCTGTTTGAAAGTTAGAGTATTTTCCAAGTGCCCACAACAGGAGGTCTAAGTGTGGATGGATATTAATTCGAGCATTGTGTATTTGAGCACACATTGTATATAGCAATAAAGACAAGCTCTTTGATTCATCCTTGCAGCACTTGAGATTTGTTTTCTTATGCATTTATTTTATTTTATTTTCTTATGCATTTATTTAATTTTATTCTATTTTATGCACTTTACATTTATGTTATTATCACAACAATTAATTTTGATCAATTAAGAAAATCGTTAAATTACACAAGCACGACCACTTCGAGCATGCGTGTAATGCTTGGTAACCTAGTAACCATTAGCGTTTGGTAATCCCAGTAGTGTTGCACTAGTTTAGGATGTGTACAGAAAGTGGGAAAGGATGCTGGTGTTAGGATTAGTTAGAACTTAGTTAATGAGTTAAATTAGTCACTTAGTTACCTCTCTCCTTCCCTACTAGCATAGGGCATAAAAACATAAAAGTATAAAAATCATATTCCTCAAGCTTACTTAATCATACAATCATGACATACAAGTAAGCTTGGGAAGACAATGATCAACCAACCCATCCTTGTTCCACAAGCATGCATAAGCACTTAATCCTTGGAATTCGATTGAATTATGTGTGAAACACTCGTATTCGTATGGTTGAGCACAGGGGTACCTCACCGTTCATCATTGGCACCATGACCAAGGACTTAGTTTTTTGTGTGCTAATTAGAACATAGGAAATCATTCACATCATTGGAATGAAACCTTAGGGTTGGTTGAGAAAATAATAAACAAGAATACATTGCACATTGAATAGACAAGTATGTCTCCTTCTTCGTATGAAAGCACCTTACTGCCTAGGTCTGAAACAGGAAACAATCGGTGGCGTAATACACTTAACATTGATCCACTAGTCCCTCAACAAGTTCAAGTGGTATATATTCATCCTGATGAGTATATACCAGACTTCACCTTTATCCTCTATCAAGACAAACAACTACGTTGGAGAGACTTAGAAGGTAACATAGTGTTACCT
>MNCI01028025.1:441081-481202 GCA_015680685.1 Gnetum montanum | reverse complement strand
TTTTTGGTGCCATTGTTAACTTCTTTCCCTTAAACATTTCCTACAATCAATCATTCCTTGTTTCATCCTCATCCATGACATCCATTTTATTGGAATTGTCATTGATAATTTTCATCTTTCTTGTTCCTCATTTTTTTCCATGTTATAGCTACCAGAGGTTCACTCTTAGTCGTGGGGCCCCTAGCACAAATTTTTCAATTTTTTCCATTTTACTAATTGTCTAACCCCTACACCTTGGGTAGTTGCCAGTGATAAATCTCTAAACTAGTTTCTTCCATAACCACAACTCAGCCAATGCACTTCATATTGAGTCAAGCTATCAACTGCATTGTGGATTATCTATCCTTGTTCATTTATGACTATGTTATGTGTGCAAATGATGATCATACTAACAATGGACTAGGCTTTGAGAAAGCACTCAAGATGGACTGGAATTGAAGCATTTACGAAAGGAGAAATTTTGGTGGCACGGCTATGGATAAAAAACAAAAGGTGTAATCTTGGCATTGGCAAAAACATGCTTCATCTTCTTTCTCTCTCTTTCTCTTCAAACTACCAAATAAAGGCTTGGATGTCATTTATGCACAAGTGTTCACCACAATGGTCATGAACACTAATGTTGTAATATGCTTATTAATCCATTCATTAGGCACGTTGAGTCTGTCATCCCATTCCACAGTAGTTTTCAATTAGTCAATAATCCCATACCTTCCCAATATTTTGTAAGGAACTCGAGGATGAGTTTTCATTCAGTCGTGGGGGCATGATAAGAGTGATTACTCTAGCGGTTACTCTAGCAATTATTCTAATTATTAGAGCAATTACTCTAGAAGTTACTTTAGTAGTTATTCTANCCTTGTAGCACTTGAGATTTTTTCTCTTACGCATTTATTTTATTTTATTTTCTTATGCATTTATTTTATTTTATTCTATTTTATGCACTTTACATTCTTGTTATTAGCATAGAAATTCATTTTGATCAATTAAGTAAATTGTTAAATTACACAAGCATGACCACTTCGAGCATCCGTGTAATGCTTGGTAACTGATGGGACGCGATATCGCATACGCAATATTGCGTCCTTTCCAGCGATATCGCGTATGTGATATCACAGCTCATCACCAGTTCTATAAATAAGAGGCACCTCTCCCTTGTTTCTCCATCTAGATCTAGACCTTTGCCAAACTCTTGCCATTTTTCCATTCCAGAGTTAAAATAATTTCCATGTGCCCACAGTAGGAGTGCCAAAGTGGACAGATCTTTATTCGAGCAATTCTGTACCTGAGCACACAATTGTGTACGGCAATAAAGATGAACTTTTAGATAAATCTTGTGGTGCATGGACTACGCTAAATAGGACTTTAATTATTGTTAATTGTTTAAATGCTTTCTTAAGGATTTAATCTCTCTCAACCCTCAACTCTCATAGTTAAGTGCATTCAATACGACTGCTTCGAGCACGTGCGTTACGCTTGGTAATCCCAGTAATGAATAGCATTTGGTAATCCCAGTAGCATTGCATTGGTTCAGGGTGTGAAACAACAAGTGGGGACAGATACTGATGCTAGGGTAATTAAGGCTTAGTTAGTTAAAGTTAGTTACTTAGTCTCTTCACCCTTTTCCCTCTTAGCATAGGCGATAAAAATATAAAAGATATAAAAATCACATGCCTTAAGCTTACTTAACCATACAACCATGACAAATACAAGTAAGCTTGGGAGTATAACAATTGATTAACCTTAGGTGTTCCATAAGGTGTGTAGGCACTTAGTCTATGGAGTTTGACCAGATCGCACGTGTAACACTCGTATTCGTATGGTTGAGTGTAAGGGTACCTTGCCACTCATCATTGGCACCGTTGCTAGGGACTAAGTTGTTTGTGTGCTAAGTGGAACATAGGAAATCATCCACATCATTGGGAAGCTTAAATAAATCCTTAGGGTTAATCATAATAAAATTTAAACAACGGTCAAACAACATACCGAACTAAACTAAGATGTCTTCTTCTCATAAAATCATTTCACCACCTAGGGATCACAAAAGAGATAGTCGACGGTACAACATACATAACCAAGAACTGCTAGTTCCTCAGAAATTTAGTGTGGTATATATTCATCATGATGAATATATACCTAACTTTACCTTTTTCTTCCTTCAAGATGAACAATTATGATGAAGAGACTTGGAGGGTAACATAGTGTTGCCTCCAGATAGAGCCGTCCCCAACATGCTCCTTCATGTCCTTACACGAATTGACATGTTGCAATTATACACTGAGTACGTTGCATGTGATTATAACATGATAGACTACAATCCCACAGAAGCACAACATCAATGGGACTTGTGGCAGGAGAGTCACCACACATTGTTGAAGGGCCAAGGCCTCCATAATGCTTCACCCATCATAAGAGAAATTAAAGGTGGAAAACCTATCTCAATAGCTTGTTCTTGAAATGATGTTTCCCCTCCTAACGATAGTGAAGAGGTGGGGTATCAGAACCTGTGCTCCATGATACACAACCTGAGTTTTGATTCCCACGAACACCAAGTGTTCAATGAGGGAATACAAACATAAGATAAGGGTAAGCATTCTTATCGTCATCATGATCACGGCCATAGCCACCGAAGAGAAGGTAAGAAACATTGTCATGGCGATGGTTCCCCTTCTTCTTCCCCTTCATCATACCATTGCCCCTCTCCTTCCACATCTGAACGTAGTCACAAAGAGCACAACCATGAGGATAAGGGTAAGGATAAGCAAAATGAGAGACCTCAATGAGAGAGTAGAGAGTAAGGATGAGGGCATTCTAGGGAATCAAGACATGAAAGAAGGGAAAGTAGGAAACCACGTAGGCATCATAGACTTCATGAGAGAGATGATCATGATGAATCCCTACTAGCAACCTGGAGTATGCTAGAAATTACGGAGGCCATTAGAATACCTACAAGGAACCAAAAAGATAGTTGGATCAAGAGACTAGACATGAATAATATCCCATGGTTTGAGGGGGGATACAATGCTAATCTACAAAACCACTTACAGGAATTCCACAATGTCTGTGCCTTGCAGAATATTGAAAACAAGTGGTAGAAGATAAAGTTGTTTCCTAGGACACTCATAAAAGAAGCAGAGAGTTGGTACCGGTCCTTAGAACCGGAATCCATTAAACGATGGAGTACGATGCTAGAATTTTTTAACGATAAATACCAAACATACTCCAAAGTGTCCAACTTGTGTAAGTAGATCCAAGGATGGAAGCAGGGTAATCACAAACCCTTGGATGCTGCCATGGGCCAATATTATGCATTGCTACATCATTGCCCAAGCCATGATTATGCACAACAGGATCAACTACGCCACCTCGTAGATGGGCTAGGACACGAAATTAGGAGAACCCTTGGGACATATGCCCAAGGGAGATTATTTGAACTTAGGTCCCATGAAGTTCATAGATTTTTGGAGCAAGTAGCTAAAGAAGAAGGTGAGCTACAGAAAAGAGAAATCACGGAAGAGTATAACCACGATCCTTCCCTCCGAAAGAGGAAAGTAAGATTCTGTGAGGAAGAGAATGAGTCACCACTCGAAGAGTTGGTGAATAGAAAAACCTTGCCACTTCAAAAGTTAACAATCGAAGTGTCAGCTAAGGTAGATCAAATGTGGGACTCCTTAGACAATAGATTTGAAACTGTTTTGAAAATCATAGAGGAGTCTAAGAAGCGAAGTAGTGACCATGATAAGAAAAAGAGGAGAGATTCAGACCATGCACGTAACAAGGGTAAGGGAAAAATGACTATCATTGATAAGGTTGTGGAATATGATATAGACAATGATGGTGGATGTGAGATCTACTAATATGACCATCCTAAGGGATGTTGCCCGATAATCTCAGATCTGCAAGAGTTTGGGGTGTATGCACTTAACCCATGACTTAATAGATGGCAAGCACCCCGTCAGTTACCTTATCCCCAAGGTAACCCGAGGTAGTTCCACCAACCGTTAACATATTATCCAAGTGGATCTCTACCACAACCTATTGAGCAACACTAGTAGTGGCAATACCCACAATCATGGGGGATGCCACCACCTAGGAAACAATACCCTTACTAGTAGCCAAACCCATATGGCTATTACATGCAGTAGCCAGTTTCTCCAAATGACTCTATGGGTCACGTGACTCCACAATGGCACTACCAAGTTTGGAAGTATTTTAAGACTCCATCTCCTAGAAGAGACACCCCACATGCATACCATCCTCCAAATATATCTGCATCTCTTACATCGGTAGTTCCACTACCACACGCTCCAACGATGCAAGGGGAACTCCCCACTCAACCGTAGCAAAGTAATGCTATGAGAGCTATAAACCTTCAACCCACTGCTAGTTCTAACAACTGAACAAAGAGAAGATCCTTCTTTAGAACCAATAGTCCAAACAAGCTCTCACAACCACAAGCAGTTGAGTCTATGACCACTCCTCCATTAAGAAATGCTTCGGAGCTCCCTTCAAATCAACAACAAAGCTCAATGCACATGGTTATGTTAACACATACCATCACTGACTGGATAAAGGTGGGCCACCTTCCTAGAAAACTCTCTAACCCTAGAAGTCCCTTAATCTACCTCCAAGTCACTGGGAACAAACCACGTAAGGCTCTTCTTGACTCAGGTCCTGGAGTCAACTTAATATCGCAAGAAATGTATAAAGCCTGGAACCTGCCTCTACTTAAGAAGAGCAATATTCAATTAGAGCTGGCTGACCAATCCATCATTGTCCCTTTGGGACTTATGGAGGACATTATTATCACTATGTCTGGTTGATCATACCCAGCTGATTTCCTAGTGATAGAAGTATGAATTGTTCATTTCCATCTTGACATCAATAGAAATGAACAAAATCAAGATGGTATGAATTGTTTTCTATTGATTGCTAATGTTTGGTTTTTACCTTTAAGTTACGATGTTGATACTAAGGTATGGTTCTTTTGATATAATAGGCAATGAGTTCACATCTAGTTTTCTTACTGTTCCGACAATTGCCATATTATCAGGAAGCTGAGCAAATAAAAATAATAAGTCTTTGCATGGTGTGGTTATCATGCAAAAACAAAAAAAAACAACAAAATAGTGAGAATTCAAAGCACACCCCTTAGAAGAAATAATCATCTAGGCTACAAGCATTGGTTATGAAACTAAAAACATGTTCCCTCTAACCAATGCTCTTCCTCGTTTCCTACTTTTTCCTTCCTTGTTTCATCAGAATGGTGATGGCTCCTTGAGGGATGCATTCTTGTTACTTCAAGTGGATGGATGGACCAAATGTATTGATGCGAAGTCACTGGATGTGGTTTGTTTGAGGCAGGACATGGAATGGGATCTACTAAGTCACAATTAATCATTAAATACACAAGGGACTATACACCACCTTGTTCTTGAGACTCCATTCCATTCTCTTCTTTCCATCCTTCTTTCTCCATTGTTCACCTCATTGCCAGTTGTATGATTAGTGTATATTTTGGTTGATGCATCATTTTCTTTATAGTAAATTGTTGTGGTTAAGACTTTAACTCTTTTTTCCAAATGACATTCCTAGAGCCTATGGACTCTTTGAATGTGGATTTTTTAGGGCATTAAAGGCATGAGCCTGCTTTGGGGAGGACCCACTGACATTCCTATTTGGTGCACCAGTTAAATTCTTTCCCTTAACATTTTTGCAATCAACTTTATTTTGTTCATTTCCATCTTGACATCCATTTCATCAACGTTACAATTGTCTCTTTTTCTTCATCCTTCTTATTCCTTATCTTTTTTCATTCTCTTGCTACCGGAGGTTCACGATTAATCATGGGGATTCTGGTCCAATTTTTTCAATTTTCTCCTAACCCCTACACCTTGGGTAGTCATCATTAGTATATCTCTAGAATTTTCTTCAGCCATACGAGAACTTAGCCAATGGACCTTTCATTAAAGCAAGGTATCAATTGCATTGTGATCCATTTACCCTTGCCAATATAAGCCTGTGTTGTATGTGCAGATGGCAATCATACAACAACAGATTGGATCTAGAAGGAACACTTGGAATGGATTGGTGCTAAATAAATTATGCAAAGAACAAGATTGATGGCGCGTTTACGGATGGACAACAAAAGGTGCAATCTTAGTGTTGGCAGCAGCAGACTTCTTCTCTCTTCTCTCTTCTCTCTTAGCTGCCAAATAAGGCCTAATGTCAAATGTAAAGTATTCACTCTTGTTGTCGTGAACACCAGTTTTGTCATGTTCTGTAATGATGATCCGTTCACATATCATCCCATTCACCATTAGTTCCATTCAAGTCAATAATCCCATACTTTTCCAATATTTTGTAAGGAACTCAAGGATGAGTTTTTATTTAATCATGGGGGTATGATGCGACGCGATAATGCATGGGCCACGATATCGCATCCTTCCTTGAGATATCACGTACGTGATATCGCAGCTCGCTACCAGTTCAATAAATAAGAGGTGGCTCTCCCTTTTTTCTCCATCTAGATCTAGACCTTAGCCAAACTATTGCCATTTTTCCATTCTAGAGTTAGAATAATTTCCATGTGCCAGCAGTAGGAGTTCCAAAGTAAACGGATCTTTATTCGAGCAATTCTGTACTTGAGCACACAATTGTGTACGATAATAAAGATGAACTTTTGGATAAACCTTGCATTGCATGGACTAAGCTAAATAGGATTTTAATTATTGTTAATTGTTTAAATGCTTTATTAAGGATTTAATCTCTTTCAACCCTTAACTCTCATAGTTAAGTGCATTCAGTATGATCGCTTCGAGCATGTGCGTTACGCTTGGTAATCCTAGTAATGAATAGCGTTTGGTAATTCCAGTAGCATTGCATTGGTTCAGGGTGTGAAACGACAAGTGGGAACGAATACTGATGCTAGGGTAATTAAGGCTTAGTTAGTTAAAGTTAGTTACTTAGTCTCTTCACCCTTTTCCCTCTTAGCATAGGTGATAAAAACATAAAAGATATAAAAATCACATGCCTCAAGCTTACTTAACCATACAACCGTGACAAATACAAGTAAGCTTGGGAGGATAATGATTGATTAAATTTAGGTGTTCCATAAGGCATGTAGGAACTTAGTCTACGGAGTTCGACCGGATCACGCATGTAATGCTTGTATTCGTATGACTGAGTGTAGGGGTACCTCGCCACTCATCAGTAACCCAGTAACGATTAGCATTTGGTAATCCCAGTAGTGTTGCACTGGTTCAAGATGTGTACGGCAAGTGGGAATGGATGTTGGTGTTAGGATTAGTTAGAACTTAGTTAATGAGTAGTTAAGTTAAATTAGTCACTTAGTTACTTCTTTCCTTCCCTAGTAGTGTAGGACATTAGTTAATGAAACCTATAAAAATCATATGCCTCAAACTTACTTAACCATACAATCATGACATACAAGTAAGCTTCGGAAGACAATGATCAACCAACCCATCCTTGTTTCACAAGGGTGCATAAGCACTTAGTCCTTGGAATTTGACTAGATCATGCGTGAAATGCTCATATTTATATGGTTGAGTGTAGGGGTACCTCGTCGCTCATCAAGTCATAAACCCTTAGAAAATCCATTGCTATTAAAAACTCTTTGCAAACCTTCAAAAAATAAAAACCTCTAAAAACCCTGAAGAAATGTTTACAAAAATGTCCTACAAACCTTGTTTGCTTTCTTTTCATTCTAGTGGTTGGGATCAAGATAAATATACATTAAGAAAGAATCTAAGTTATTTGAAAAAAAGGTATCGAGGCCCAAACAAAGCCCACAAGTGACACTTACTTCTGGTTTAATCAAGGAAACCATCTCTTTTTTACAGGAAACTTTAGCGCAAGTGGGAGAACAAGAACACAACATCTTTATTTTTTATCCTACAATGACATTGTTAGAAATTTCTCCATCAACTTTGATTAATCCATGAGTTTCTCTACCTTTGGAAATTATGTCTCTTTAATCTTTATAGCTAGATTTAAAGCTAAGTAACCAAATTTTGGGAAAAAGTAGAGGCAAAAGAAGAATAAGCACCTGCATATTACCTTAATTTGTATTGATTTGACATTGAATTACCTCATCCTCTAATATTAATGAGGATCTTAAGCTTGAATGTGAGAGGAGTTGCTCACCTCTCTTACAACATGATCATTAGACATTAGTACTCTTTAACAAAATTGAATTTTTTGTTTACAAGAAATGAAATGTAATGATACATAGAGCTTTAGCTACATTAGAAAATTATTCCTAGATGCAATTTTTGTTTTTCCCCAACAATCCTATGTTTTAGAGGATTATGAATTATTTTGCACAAGAATTTTTAAGAGACTTTTTTATGGTCTATCTGTAGTATATTGGCAATCATGATTTTCCCTAATAAACCCTAGATTTTGATTAGTTTTTACCAGCCACCAAAGGTTGTTAATTACTATATTTTTTTGGGACAAGTTCAAATGAAATTATCCACTATTTTTTAGCCTTTTTGTTGGTAATTTTTTTCAATTTTGTTCTCTATTCTCATGAAAACTTAGGTGGAACTTAGTGATTATCTACATATGAACCCTGTATAAATAATGTAAGATCTCTTGCCCTTATTGATATGCCCACTTCAAGTTGTTCTTTCACTTCATCCAATTTACAATTAGGGCAAGATAGAATCCATTGTCATTGGGATAGATTCCTTTACTCAAAGAAATAGCTACATTGTTTTTGTACTATGTAGGATTGTTGCCTTCCAAGAGCTTCTTCAAATCATTGGTTCATTTTGTTGTAAATTACTCTTTATCTAATTATTAGGCCTCTCTTTCACTTGAAAGTAAAAATTTTTATTGAAATAATCTTTATTGAAAGAATGAGGGATCATTACTAATGATTTGTTTGCTTTGTGGTACACATAAGGAAACCTTGCATCATGCTCTTTTATAATATGCTCTTTTTGTAATATGGTTTTTGAATTTTGGAGACCAAATAAAATTATTTTAGAGATTGTCACTTGGATTGCTCTCTTACCAAGAAAAACCCAAGCTTCCAATATCAAAGATTATAGGCCCCTTAGCCTATGTTCTACTCTGTATAAGATCATATCTAGATTTTACACACTTCACATTAGTAAAATTCTACTTGCTATATTTGCACCAAAATATCTTTATGAAGGGTTTTTTCTCCATAATGTTCCTTCTATAACATGGGAAAGTCTTATTTATTAAAGTTTTTAAAGCCTCAAACCTTAATTCCAAATGCATATTAGAATTCAAGGGAATGTTATTCAATGGAATAACTCAAAAGAATATTAGCTACATTATGATACTTTGGCACATCATGAAAAAGATTTGGAAAATCTTGTTTGTGGAATTGGACCCTACAACTATTACAAAAATTATTTCTTTTCTAAATGTTTACACAATTGCTTGCTAGTAAAATATTTATTGAGAGAACAAGGAATCATTGCTGATGGTTTGTGTGCTTTTTGATACATATAATGAAACCTTGCATCATGATCATTTTCAATATGGTTTTTTTGTAATATGGTTTTGAAATTTTGGAGAACAAACACAACTTTTTTAGAGATCATAACTTGGATTGCTGTCTTACCAAGAAAAACCCAAGCTTCCAATGTCAAGGATTATAGGCTATATACCTATGCTCTACTCTATATAAGATCATAATTAGGTTTCTCACACTATTAGTTGCATCAAAATATCTTTATGAAGATTTTCTTTTTCATAATGTTCCTCCCATAATATGGGAAAGTCTTATTTAGCAAAGTTTTTAAAGCCTTAAACCTTGATTCCAAATGCATATTAGAATTTAAGGAAATATTATTTAATGAAATAACTTAAAGGAATTATTAGCTACTCTCTACCTATGATACATTAGCACATCATGAAAAAGATTTCGAAAAGCTTGTTAGTGGCATTAATCCCTTCAGTTATGACACAAATTATTTTTTTCTAAATGTTTACACAATTTCTTGCTAGTAAAATCTTTATTGAAATAAAGAGATCATTTCTAATGATTTGTATGCTTTGTGGGATACATATGGAAACCTTGCATCATATTCTTTTTCAATGTGCAAAGGTTCATGAATCATGGTTTGATAGGTCCTAATATCAGATCATTGATATTGGACCCCTGATATAGGACCCTTGATATCAGATCCATGATATTAGACCCTTGATATCAGACCCGCGATATCAAACCTGCAATATCAGGTACACAATATCATGGCCTAGACAATGATATCAGATACACGATATCGTGACTCCTGTGTAAGCCTATAAATACACATTTGGGTGCACAAGAAGGGAGGAAGTTGAGAGTCAGTAGGTTAGTATAGAAGTAGAGTCTTTTTGTTCATTTTTAGTTCATCAAAACTCTTTCCCTAGTGTATGCCCACATTATGATGATTGTAATTGTATGGAACCTTTATTTGAGTGTGACGTACTTGGACACGCAAATGACCAGAAATAAAGATCGAGATTACTCCATAATTGTAGCATTCACTTAGTTTTAATTGCTTAATTATTATTGTTATTTATTCCTTTCTTAATTAATGTTTTGTTACCTTCCTTTACTATCCCTGTTAGTAAACATAGAATGAGTACAACTTAATCACGAGCATTTAAGTGTAACTACTTGGTAACCTAGTAGTGTATCTAGAAGTGCTTAAGTAATATACGCTTGGTAATCCAAAAAGTACTACACGAGGTCCAAGATGTGTACAAATGATTAAGGATGGATCCTCATCACACTTAGGCTAGCTTATATTCTCTTCTCCCATTCCCTATTAGCTTTAATAAAGTTATTTTCCAATGCCTCTAGGAGTAGCACTAGCTTAGGACCACATCATACACCTCACTCTAGACTAAAACATACGTGAAAAAGAAAATACTAATCTAGGTGGGAAGATAGTGAACTATAATCAATGTGTAAGTATTTAGATACCACAACTAGCCTGTCTGCAAAGTTTGACCGAATCATGCATGAATGCTCGTATTCATATGGTTGAGTGTAGGGATCCCTCGCCACTCATCATTGGTGCCATTGCCAGGGATGGTGCTAGTTATTTAGATTAGTTATATCATACAAGATCGTTGTAACAATGTATTCACGATGTATCTCTTAGAAAAGAACTTGATTTCAATTAAGTCACACAAATTCACAACTATGTCTCCCTTCCAAGACTATGATAATGCAACAACTAGTAAGGAAATTCATTGGAGAACTAACAAATTATACAATGATGAAGATGAAGTTTGGAGTACTCAATCTGATGCAGGGGTCTCCTATGTACATAAACAAAGACAACATCATTCCAACTCATAAATTCATAACCTACCTAGTGACGATGAATCCCTACTAGCCACTATGAGCCTAATGCATATACAAGAGGCTATTCAAATATCCCACAAGCATCGTAAGGAAAGTCATCTACCTACGCTTGATTTAAACAACTTTCCCAAGTTTTCAGGAGGCTATGATTTAGATCCACAACATCATTTACAAGCCTTCCATGATGCTTGTATATGGAACAATATTGATAATGGATGGAAAAAACTTAAGCACTTTCCTACAACACTTGTTAGCCAAGAAAAAGTATGGTACAGGTCCTGAAGACCAAAATCAATTCAACGTTGACTGATAATGGTAGAACTCTTCAATGAAAGATATCAAACCTATGTAAGAGTGTCAGCCTTAAGGAGACAAATCCAAGAGTGGAAACAAGCACAACATTAACCCTTAGATATGGCCTTAGAAAGATATTACTCTTTGTTAAAAAAATACCTAGGCCATGGGTTCTCTGAAGAAAGGCTAATGTACCATATCATAGATGGGCTCTATAATGAAATAAGGGAGACCCTAGGGGTGTATGCCTGAGTTCAACTATATGAGCTACGAACCCACCAATTCCAAGAGCTTATTAAGCAAGTAGTAAAAGAAGAAGGAGAGTTAGCTAAATGGGAGAATGTTGAAAGCTCTCAATAGGACCAAAATCTTGAATTAGCAAAGGTCCATAATCATGAAGAGGAGAAATCAACTCACCTCAACAAGGTGGAATCATCTTTGCCAATACTACAATCACTAGATGAAATTGAGGCAAAGATCAATAAGATGATGGAATCGATACATGAAAAATGTGTAGAATATGCCAACACTATTAGAGGTAGAACCATGATGAACCTAGAAGTAGGATAGAACACCCTTAGACAATTGGAAAGAAGGGTTGAAGAGAATAAGAACTCAACTGCTAATCATATATATCAATGTAACATTTGCCTGTATGATCACCCCAAAGGTCAATGCCCAATCTTTTCACATTTACATGAGCATTGGGGAAGAATGTTACATCTAGAGTTTGTACAAAAATACTGTGTTCAATCATAGTGGAAAAAATCCTAATCATGGGGAAGGCCACCCCCAAACTGGTCACACCCTTCATATCATCCAAACATCCAAACCCAAGCACTTATCAGGTTCAGCATCTTGTTTCTCCAACTGGGTCAATATCCTCTATCTCACCACATCATTATCATTCTCTTAAGTACTATCAACCCATGTCCTCTCCAAAAAAATCACCCCCTCATGTGCCTTACACTTCTCCTCAAACTCAATATTCTCATCCTTCACCTCCTTCTACATCACCACCAATTGTGCCAAAAGGTTTTTCACCATAGCACCAACCCATAAACATTACTTGTGCTACTATGGTCAATAGCTATGGAGGTCCTCCACAACGTCAGAACCATCCTTTCTTTAGGCATGACCAAAGAAAGAGATAGCATGCTCTCAAAACCACTGCATCCTCCAACTCAACGAAAGTCTAGTGCTGTGATGCACCTTCTCCTTCAAACTTAATGCCTCCTGTTACCTTATCAGGGCCACCAATCAATACTCCAACTACCATGCGGCCCAATGAATATAACTACATCAAGAGACATATCAATCTTTGCATACCATCTTATGGTCATAGGTGCCATAGTGCCTCAACTCCTTATCAATTAACCACATCTTATAACTTGCCCCACTATGTCAACTTTAATCAAGTGTGTGAACCCCAATTTGGGTACATTCCAACCACCACATCCAAAGACACCCATTGGTTTGGATATGACCAAGTCCCAATATTTCCAAAATGCATGGATCTAAACTTTCTATTTATTAATTCTTGCCATGATCAAAAGTTTAGTTATTGGGGATATCTTCCATTCTAATAAGTAGAATTAATAAATATTTTTTCTTTTCTTTAATTTTACAATTTTTTGTTTTCCAGTTTTCCATCTTTCAATTTTTTGTTTTATCTTTTTATTGATTGGTTCATCTTTTTATTTATTATTTTATCTTTTTATGGGTAATCTCATCTATGAATAAAACACTCATGTGACTCATTGGTTGGGGTGTTGTTCTATGCTATCAAGTCTCAGGTGACTAATTACTTAGATATCAAGCCCATCACATCCACCTCNTAAAACTTAAAGTAATTTTGTGCTCATTATTCCTAGAGTGAAAAATGATGGACTAAGAGGGAATGACTAGGGTGTGACATTAAGGGGACTTGTGGATTCTCTTTGGTGAAATTTATAGGAGTTATCATGTAGCTTGGTTTTACTAAGATCCTTGTAGATCTAACGAAAAATGGAAGTAAGAGTAATAAAAGCACTTAATGTAAAAAAATATAAAAACCCCCCAATGTTATTCTAGGGGGTCCCACTAGAAAGACATGCACCCATGCCTAAGGGTATGCAGCTTCTCTAGATTACGTATCTAAAAAAAAGAGAGTGTGTGCCACAAATTCCCAATCACTCCTCCCTTGAACAAAATGCAAAGTGATCGTATGCCTTGCTATCATGATGCTCTTATGGTTGTCCATCATTGGATGAAACAATGTGATGTCACTGATCGCAAGAATGGACTTGGTCTTGATTTTGGAGTGATGGGCTAATGACACACTAATCATGTCCTACACTCAAGATTCATTGTGCCGGGGCCAGTTACCTCATGTCCCAATCTCTACAATCCCTTCTACAATTCACCTCAACTCACTATTCATGTATTTGTGATCCTTGTCTTATGTAGCATTGAATTCATACCTCATCATGGTGGTATCTACATGTGTGTGTTTTGTGGAACTAGTGTGGATTACATTTACCCCTTTGAATGTCTATAGACATTTTCAAGTGTGGTTATGTATGGGCATCATAGGTAGGAACCTACTCTGGGGAAGACCCACTTGCGTAACTTTTGTAATTTGCACTTTTTGCACATCACCACATCATTTTATACCCTCTGAGTACTTCATTGCCAGATCTATTCTTTCCTTTGTCATCATTTTATCAAACATTACTCAAAACCATTACATGTCCTTTTATGTGTCACCTAAACAAATCAGGTCTGACATTAAACTTTTAGGAAAACTTCATTGAAAACATTTCTAACTCTAAAATCACACTAAGAAAAGAATTCAACATTTATTAAAGGTAATGAGTAAGGTATGAAATAATTGAACTTTTTTTAATAACCTTATTGACAATTGATATTTGTGTGATTATAGATGGCCCCTAAAAGAGGATGACAAGGAGGACCTTCTCAAGGTACAACTAAATGCCTAGGGGGAGGTAGAGGCTAAGGACCTCATGTAGAACATGAAGAGTAGGAGGCATAATCATTCAGCATCTATCAGGGAATTCTTGTCACTACACAATTTGGCCAGCAAGAGGTGGAGAGGTCAAGACCTAAGCCTATGAAGAGGAATGATGGCTATTTGTAGCATGGCATGTCAAGGCCAATCAAGTGTTCATGTAGTTGCTGTATCTATGGGATGTGCTGACTCCATCAAACAGTGGAACATCATCATGGATGACTCATAATCCTTGGATAGAAGAGGAGAAACATCAGATGCTTCTTCAATGGTATCAATCTTAGAAGCTTGGAGTGCAGGAAAAAGGAGAGGCACCCATGGAAGAGCCACAATCACTGGGAATCCCATGAGTTCCATACATTTTGTATTTTATGTTTGTGTCCAAATTTTGTTTAATCCAATAATGCAGCATGAAACAATCCAAGGTCATTCAATAATCTCATACCTATCCCTTGTTTTTAATTGAATGAACTTGTTCCTCACTTTCTTTGACTCGAGGATGAGTTGTTATTTAGTTGTGGGGGTATGATGAATCATGGTTTGTCAATTGTTAATATTGGACCCTTGATATTAGACCCTTGATATCAGATCCTTGATATCAGACCCCCGATATTAGACCCTCAATATCAGATACACGATATTGCAGTCTAGACAATGATATCGGATACATGATATCATGACTCCTATGTAATATTATAAATACACATTTGGGCATACAGGAAGGGAGAAAGTTGAGAGTCAGTAGGTCAATATAGAAGTAGAGTCTTTTTGTTCATTTTAGTTCATCTCAACTCTTTCCCCAGTGCATGCCCACAGTGTGATGATTGTAATTGTACGGAACCTTTATTCGAGTGTGATGTACTTGGACATGCACATGACCAGCAATAAAGATTGAGATTACTCCATCATTGTAGCATTCACTTTGTTTTAATTGCTTAATTTTTATTGTTATTTATTACTTTCTTTATTAATGTTTCTTTACCTTCCTTTACTATCCCTGTTATTAAACGCGGAATGAGTACAACTTAATCATGAGCATTTAAGTGTGATTACTTGGTAACCCAGTAGCGTATCTAGGAGCACTCAAGTAATATATGTTTGGTAATCCCAGAAGTAGTACACAAGGTCCAAGATGTGTATAGATGATTAAGGACATATGCTCATCACACTTAGGCTAGCCCAAATTCTTTTCTCCCATTCCCTATTAGCTTAAATAAAGTTATTTTCCAGTGCCTCTAGAAGTAGCACTAGCTTAGGACCACATCATACACCTCACTCTAGACTAAACCATACATGAAAAAGAAAATACTAGTCTAGGTGGGAAGATAGCAAATTGCGATCAACATGTAACTATCTAGATACCACAACTAGCCCATCGGCAGATAATGGGACGCGATATCGCGTATCCATCTGCGATATTGCGTACGCGATATCGCAGTCCGCCGTAATGTCTATAAATAAGAAGCGACTCTCTGTTGTTCATAATTAGTTATTAGTAAGGAGTTAGAAGTAGCAAAGCTTTGGCAGTTTGGCCACTCCAGAGATAGTTTATTTTCCCATGTCTACCCACAGTGTGGTGAATGTAATTGTACAACATTCTTTATTCGAGTATGACGTACTTGGACACGCACATGACCAGAAATAAAGATAAAGATTACTTCATCATTGTAGCAATAACTTTGTTTATTTATTTAATTGTTATTGACTACTTTCCTAATTAGTTCTCTCAACCTTAAACTCCTAGAATGTGGAACGAGTATGACTTGATTTCGAGCATTTAAGTGTGACTACTTGGTAGCCTAGTGGCGTACCTAGGATCTGCGCTTGGTAATCCCAGTGGTAGTCGTGCACGAGGTCCAAGATGTGTACGGTTGATCAAGGAATCAGTTGCTCGTCACACATAGGCTAGATTATATTATTTTACCCTTTTCCTCCTAGCTTAGCTTAGTTAATCTTACATTCCACTGCCTTCAGAAGTAGTGTTAGAATTAGGAACACATCATACACCTCATCTGGACTAAACCATACGTGACAAATATAACACTAGTCTAGGTGGGAATACATTGAACTGCGACCTAAGGATAACTATTTAGGTGACACAACTAGTCCATCTGCAAAGTTCGACCGGATCGCATGTGCTACACTCATTTCGTATGGTTGAGTGTAGGGGTACCTCGCCACTCATCATTGGCGCCATTGCTGGGGATGGTGCGAGTTATCTAGATTAGTTATATCATACAAGGTCACTGTAAAGAACTTAGAGATATATCTTTTAAAAAGAAGAAATTATAAAAAGTCACATAAATTCACACACCACAATACCTCTCCTACAAGACGATAATAATGCCACACTTAGTGAGGAAGTTCATTGGAGAACCAACAAACTATATGACGATGAAGATTGGAGCATACAACCTGTAGTGGGAGCTTCTTATAAACATGAACAAAAACAACATCATCGGAACACATGAAGACATAACTTACCCGATGACGATGAACCCGCATTGGCCACTACAAGCTTAACACAAATACAAGAGGCTGGTCGAATCTCATGTAGGCATCGTAAAGAGAGCCAACTACCCAGGCTCGATTTAAACAACTTTCCCAAATTTTCAGGAGGCTATGACTTAGATCCACATCAACATTTACTAGCCTTCTACGATGCCTGCACATGGAATAACATTGACAATGGTTGGAAAAAACTTAAGCTCTTTCCCATGACACTCGTTGACCAAGCAAAAGTATGGTACAGATCGTTAGAACCAAATTCGATACGACACTTGTCAACGATGGTAGAGGTGTTTAATGAAAAATATCAAACCTACGCAAGAGTGTCAGCCTTGAGGAAACAAATCCAAGGATGGATACAAGCAAAACATGAACCCTTGGACATGGCCTTAGAAAGATATTATGCACTGTTAAACAACTTTCCAAGCCATGGGTTTTCCGAGGAAAGGGTAATGTACCATATCATTGATGGGCTACGTAATGAAATAAGAGAGACCTTAGGAACGTATGCCCAAGGTCAATTATACCAACTACGAACCCATCAAATTCAAGAGCTTATTCAAAGGGTAGCAAAAGAATAAGGAGAATTAGCTAGATGGGAGAGTGTTGAAAAACATCAATGGGACCAAAATCACAACTTAACAAAGGTCCCTAATCATAACAAGGAGAAATCAACAAATCTCAAGGTGGAAACATCATCTTTTCCAATACAATAATCTTTAGAAGAAGCCAAGGAAAAGATCAATAAGATGTTGGACGGGATATATCACAAGTGTAGAGAATGTGTCAATAACATTGGAGATAGAGTTTTGACAACCCAAGAAGCAGGATGAAATAATAGACACTCGGAGAAAAAGAACGAAGGGAATAAGTGCTCAACTGCTAGCCATACATATGAATGCAACATATGCCTATACAATCACCCCAATCTTGTCACATTTATATGAGCATTGGGGAAATGCGTTACATCCACAGTTCGTACAGAGATCCTGTGTTCAATCACAGTGGCAACCATCCTAGTCGTGGGGGATACCACCCTTAGACTAGAGGCATCCTTCATATTTTCTTGATCCAAATGCTTATCATGTTCAACATCCTGTTTCTCCAACTGGGCCAACACACTTTATCTCACCACACTACTATTCTCCACAATACTATCAACCCATGCCTCCAACACAACTGCCACCTTGTGCACCTTATCCTCCTCCTAACTTTCAGCATTCTTATCCTTTCCCTCCTTCCACAGTACCACCAGCTGTTCCTAAGGTGTTTGTGCCACAGGAAAAAACCACGAACAACACTTGTGCTACTACTACTAATAGCAGTGAAAAGCCTCCTCAACATCAAAAGCATCCTTTCTTTAAACACGGCCGTAGGAAGGACAACACAATCCTGAGGCCATTGCACCTTCCAACCTAGCACAAGTCCAACCCTGTGGTGCACCTTTACCTTCGAATCCAACGTCTCATGTAACTTCATTAGGGCCACCAACTAACACTCCAACAACCATACAACCCAATGAACACAACCATGGGAGGCATCATCCTAATCCTTCCATACCATCTAACGATCCTGAATATCATAGTGGGTTATCCGAGAACTACATCGTATAAAGTACCCCGCTATGGTTATTCCAATCAAGTGTGTGAATCCCAATGGGATAAATATGGACCAGTTCCAATACCTCCAACATGCAAGGATCTTTATCTTTTATTTATTAATCCTTGCCATACTCAACTGATTAGTTATGGGAATGCCCCCCATTTCAAAGACAAGTAGGATTAATAACCACTTTTTATTTTTCTTTGATTTTACAACTTTTTGTTTTCTAGTTTTTCATTTTTCAACTTTTTGTTTTATCTTTTTGTGCTTTTGTGTTTTTGTCTTTTTACATTTTTGTAAGTAATCTCGTCTATGAATAAAACACTCATGTGGATCATTGGTTGAGGTGTATTTTATGTTATTAAGTCATGAGTGATCAATTATTTGGAACAGTGAGCCCATTACACCCACTCATCCACTCTATAAATAAGAGGTTTTGTTCGAGGGTACAGTGATATTCTTGAAATTTCTAAACTTAAAATTAATTTTGAGTTATTATACCTAGAATGAAGAAGGATGGACCAAGAGGGAATGATTAGGGTGTGACATCAAGGGACTTGTGGATTCTCTTTGGTGACATCTGGGGAAGTTATCATGCAATATGGTTGTACTAAGATCCTTGTAGATCTAATAAAAATGGCAGTAAGAGTAATCAAATAGGCACTCAAAAATCAAATGTTGTTCTAGGGGGATCCCATTGGAAAGACATGCACCCATGCCTAAAGGTTGGCGGCTTCTCTGGATTCAGTAAAGTGAAAAAAAAAAGAAAAAAGAAAAACAAAGTACCATAAAACAAAAAACACTCCTCCCTTGCATAAAACGCCAAGTGATCATACGCCTTGTTGTTATGGTACTCTCATAGTCGTTCATCATGGGATGAAACAATGCGATGTCACTGACTAGAGGAATGAAATTGGTCTTGATCTTGGAATGATGGGTTAATGACATCTTAATCATGCTTTACACATAGGATTCATTATGCACTGGGTTAGTTACCTCATGTCCCAATCTCTACGATCCCTTTCTATAGTTTGTCTCATCTCACTGTTCGTGTAATTGTAGCTCGTGTCCCATGTAACATAGAATATTCATCTCATTCCAGTGATATTTACATGTGTGTGTTTTGTGGAGTCGGTGCGGATTACATTTAACCCTTCTAGTGCCCACGGACACTTTAAGTGTGATTACACAAGGGCATTATAGGTTGAAACCTACTTTGGGGGGAAGGATCCACTTGTGTAATTTTTCATAATCTTCACTAATTCTCTAGTTCAAACATAGAATTTCTTACCCTCAGCTTAATTTTTCATAGTTCTGTTTCCCTAATATTATCCCTCTATAGTTTTTAACAGTCCAATGTACCATTACATTCCCTTTTTCCGTAACCGCCAAATTTTTAATTGCTAAAATTCACATCATTATCATTAAGAGTGCCTTTGGAATCAATGCAATTACCCTTGAACATCTTAATACTTGCCAATGTCCTCATTCTTTAACATTAATTTCAAGAAAAATCATTTAAAATTCGGTATTTTCATGTGTCTCACATTAGTAGGATTGAGATATCGCGTACGAAATATCGCATCCCACGTGATATCGCGTACGCAATATTGTGTCCCACGTGATATCGCGTATACGATGCATCGTACGCGATATCGTGTCCTATTTTCCTATAAATAGGAAACCCCCGCCGCAACACTTAGCATTTTTTTGCCATTTACGTGGGGTGAGTTTTTGAATTTTTTCTCTGTGACTTGCAATTGCGTGACCCTTGCTTTCTCACTCATATCTCGCACGCTGGTGCTCCGATTTTAATTTCGTTTGAACTTGCTTGAACCTAGAGTGTTTAGTTTAGTCGTGGGGAAGAGACACCTATTGAAAAGTGCCTAACTTTTTTGAAATTTCTCATTTCCCAAAGGACATCAGTTAGGGTAATTAACTTAACACTTAGACTAATTGTGCCAAAAAATCATATAACCTTAAGTATACCGGGAGATTAAAAATGGAAACCACCTAACTCATAAGACCCATTATTATAATTTTTGGGCACAATCACACATTATAATATAAGATCTTTAATTAAGGCAAGCAGTAAGGTATAAATTGACTTTAGAAAAAACCTTACTAATGCTTGACCCGTGTGATTATAGATGGTCCCGAAATGTGCACAACAGGAGGGTTCTATCCAAGGTGGAGAAAAACAACCTCGGAGAGGTGGAAGACAAGGTTCTGCTGAACAACATGCAGAAAAAGAGGTGCAATCATTTAGCATCCATCAAGATGCACCTCCTACCAGACGGTCTGGGCAGGCAGAAGGGGGAGCTACTACTACGCCTAAACCGGGACAACAACTCACGTTGCCCCCAGAGTGTGTTCAAGCTATCCGTAAGAAGTCCACATTTGCTGTGGTGATTGTGGAGCTAAACTTCGAATCTTTTGCAAAGTTCGCTCCTGAGGCTATTAGGGATCACTTCAAAGGGTCTTCCTTATGGCCTGTCCTCTCTAAAAATAGTGCCTGGTACTTAGGTGAAACGTACCAGTTCTGGCACAATAAGGAGCAAGGCACCATAGCTGACATTTGTGGTGTGACAGTAGACTTTTCTGCACAGGCAATTTCAGAAGTGTTAAACCTTCTGAATTCAAGCCCCCATGTTGCTCGGTTATCTACCCGATCGGTCCCTGATGTGCAAAAGGATTGGTTAGAGAAGGCTTATGGCAGAGATAAAACTTTTGGTGAGCTGACGACGGAAGAGCAGGTTTATTTCAAAATTGGAACCTATCACCTCTTCCCCACAAAAGGTTTGAAAAGAATATCGACGTATGCAGCCAAAGGATGTGCAGTGTTGATGGAAAAGGTTAACACTAACCTTCCCCATCTATATTTGATGAAGATCCTAAGGCGATTTGAAGAACAGAAGTCAGGGAAGATGGCACTGCCTTTTCCCTGCCTTATCAGAAAACTGTGCCGACGGGCTGGTATTCAAAGATACACAAATGATGTCCTCCGAAAAGCCTAGAATGCTTCTTATGCTGAATTGCTAAAGGCGCCAGCTCCAAGAAAGAGCACTGGCGAAAAGCTGAGACCTAAAGAAGAAGAAGAATAGATGACTAGACCACCTGCAACTCAACTTTCAGGACCCAACCAACCTCTAACCACGGGTCCCAGCCAACAACAAGAAGTAGGGATGGGCACAAGCTAGGATCAGCCACCACCGCCACAAGACTACAGATCATCGATGAGCCATCTAAGGGCCATTGCTGAGACAGTTAGTTGGGGATGTCGTGATGACATAAATCTCTTCCATGTCATCGATGATGCCGATCAGGCTACTATTTCGTTAGATCACACAAGGGGAAAATTATCCATTCAAACTGGAGGAGGGAAAAGCAAATGGTCACAACAGATCTCTGGAAATGCAGCATCTTTCTAGGTGCAATTAGAGACTGGTGAAGGGGCCATTGTGGTGGTCATGCAACACCAGAGTGCTGTGGGAGCTATTGAAGTGATCATTGACCACATCAAGGAATCCTTGAATGTACCTGTTGTGCCACCGGGAGATCTCTCAGGATCACGGGATGCTCAAACTCTTGCTGGAACCTCAATGACTCCTGCGGAACATGAGGATGTACTAGACAGATTGCTTCAAACAGGACAAGTAATGACGTCTCTATTTGACATCCCTCATAATGTTACAGCAATTTAATCAGACCTCATTTCCACAAAGGAGAAGCTGGTCATATCCGAAGTAAGGGCCAAGCATGTTGAAGCTGAAGTGCAGAAACTACAAGAGAAGCTCGTAGCCTTACAAGTAGCACAGCGAGATCCTCTACAATTCGTTCCCACATACCAGCTAGATAACTTTAGAATTGAGGAATTAACAAAGATGATTGGAGAGAATAAGAAGGTGGAAGGAGAAAAGGAGATGGCCACTTGGGATGCCTCTGTAGCACAAGCGCAAACTCATGCGTATCTTATGGCACTCAAGGCCTTAGAAGAAGAGAATAAGCAGTTGGTTGCAAATAACCTTCGGTTGACCTCTGTGGAGAAACAAAAGAATGTTCTCGATGAACACTTCCATCAATTACGAGAACAATTTATCCAGGTCAACTGAGATGTGAGCCTTTTAGCCTGAGAAAATCGAACCCTCTCAATGGAGGAGGTATGCGCTATTTGCCAAAAATCAGCCATCGAAATAAGCGCATGGTAGAATGAGGCTAAAGGACACAAGAAGCTGAAGGAGCACTTCCATGATCAGGTGGGGATGTATAAAAAAATCCTGGAGAAGGAGATCCATATGGCCAAGGCTCAAATCAACAACATCAGTGCTCAGCACATTGATTAGAGGACCATATTGGACACTTATGCCTTCGCCCACCAAGCGGAAGTTAAAAACCAGGACCTATAGATCCAAGACTTAACAGAGTACATGGAGTTTGCAAATCTCAAGTATGCCAACCTGGCCATGTTAACAGCAGGGCACCTGAGATCAGAGCTCGAGCAGCAGGTAGCTTCCACCCACATCAAATATGAAGCAGAATTTGCAAAGCGTAAGAAGTTGGCTGAGAAACTGGATGTTGAAAATTCTGAACTTGCGATGGTGAAAGAAAGCTACCAGGGCTAGAAAGATGTTGCAATCAACTTGGATCGACGGCTAAAAAACCTTCATGAATACAAAGATAAAGCTAGAGCCTATGAAGAGGAACGACAGGTGTTCGCGGTGTGGTATGTCAAAGCCAATCAGGTGTTCCCGCAACTACCCTGTCCATGGGAGGTGCCAACTCCATCAAACATTGGAACACTTGCATGGATAGCACAAGATCCTCAGACTGAAGAGGAGAAGCTCCAGGCCATTCTTCAGCGCAATCAACCTTCAAAGCCTACAACACAAGACAAAGGGAAGGCACCAATGAAGGAGCCACAACCACTAGGAACTACATGAGTTTCACATTTTTGTAATTGTAGTTGTATATATTCTGTGTGTTGTGTTCTCTTCCCACACTGTAGTTTCATTTCATTTTTTCCTAGTTAATAATCCCATACCTATCCACTATGTAATCAATTGAGCTTGTTCTCTTGGTAACTCGAGGACAAGTTTTTATTCAATCGTGGGGGTATGATGGGACGCGATATCGCATGGACCGTGATATCACGTATGCGATATCGTATCCACCTGCGATATCGTGTACACGATATTGCAGTCTGCCGCAATGTCTATAAATAAGAAGCAGCTCTCCCTTGTTCATAATTAGTTATTAGTAAGGAGTTAGAAGTAGTGATGCTTTGGCAGTTTGGCCACTCCAGAGATAGTTTATTTTCCCGTGTCTGCCCGCAGTGTGGTGAATGTAATTGTACGACATTCTTTATTCGAGTGTGATGTACTTGGACACGCACATGACCAACAATAAAGATTGAGATTACTTCATCATTGTAGTAGTCACTTTGTTTATTTGGTTAATTATTATTTACTACTTTCCTAATTAGTTCTCTCACCCTTAAAATCCTAGAATGCGGAACGATTAAGACTTGATTTCGAGCATTTAAGTGTGACTACTTGGTAGCCTAGTGGCGTACCTAGGATCTGCACTTGGTAATCCCAGTGGTAGTCATGCACGAGATCCAAGATGTGTACGGTTGATCAAGGAATCGGTTGCTCATCGCACTTAGGCTAGATTAGATTCTCTTACCCTTTTCCTCCTAGCTTAACTTAGTTAATCTTACATTCCACTGCCTTCAGGAGTAACGTTAGAATTAGGAACACATCATACACCTCATCTGGACTAAACCATACATGACAAAAATAACACTAGTCCAGGTGGGAAGACAGCGAACTGCGACCTAAGGATAACTATCTAGGTGCCACAACTAGTCCATCTGCGGAGTTCGACAGGATTGCATGTGCTACGCTCATTTCGTATGGTTGAGTGTAGCGGTACCTTGCGACTCATTAGCAGAGTTCGACCAAATCGTGCGTGAATGCTTGTATTCATATGGTTGAGTGTAGGGGTACCTCACCACTCATCAAAGGTGAATGTTTATTGGAAGAAAATATTTCAATGTATTGACATTTGGATCTAACCTATCTCAAATCTTGAAGATGTACTCAGCTTTTGGTTGTCTATGATAGATTACCTGTAATACTTTTCTCTTTGAAGGAACCACTATCATTACACGTGTTGTTGCTTTACAAGCTTTGAATATTTAGTCCATTTCTTCCAAAAAGAAGAGTGTCTCTTAATTTAAACAATGAGAAGAATGAGTTGCTTAATACTTTGTATGTCCAAGATTACAATTTCTCGTACTAAAAAAATGCTTGCTAATACATTTTATAATAATTTTCTTAGGTTTTTTTCTTAAAATTAATTTCCTAGTACTTTCTACATAACTTGCATAGGTGCAAAACAACTTGCATAGGTGCTTATGATTATTTTTCATTGCATCTAAATATATTCTATATTTAGCCAATCTATCCCTTGAAAATATCATCCTTGCTCTATGTCTTTAAAGACTACTTTAGAGACATTTGGTTTGCTTGAGTTTTGCTAATTTTTAAGTCTAGCTAATGAATTGGTAGAGAAGGAAATCCTGGGACTTTTAATATTAGTAATATTCTAAAAATAATTTAAGATAGAAGCATTTGTGCCTTCACCTTTAGTTCATCTTATAATAAAAATATTTATATCAAGTAGCAATCAAACCCACAACATATACACTAAATTGCAAACATTTTTCATATAATATGTATCCTTGTTGTCATGATGTATCCTTAGGTATCCAAATTCCAAAAAAATTGCAACACTCCTAGACATCCACAAGATTGTTGACTCCCTCGATTAGACCTGTTTCAAAGTCAATAACAATAATAGGGCTCTATGCAAACATAAGTACAAAAGAAAACACTAATTAATTTCAAGAAAATGAGTCAGTAGTTTGTTAAAACTCATTGATAAATAAGAGGCCTTGGTAGACATAAATAAAATAATTTTCAATTTTAAAACTCATTGTTAACTTCTAAAAAAATATCTAAACACATGGCAGATAAAGGAAAAACATGAAAATTTTTAATAAAAATTTTATAGCCCATCTTTCATTCCAACTTTTAATAAAAGGTTTATAGCATATAAGCAAGCAAGACAACTCATTTCTAACAAATTATGTTTTATAAAAGCAAATTATAAGAGTAATATTTTCAGCAGGTTCAAGTTTCGGCAAAGGTTAGAAGTGACATTTCAATGGCTGGAACCAAAGATTTTATGCAAGTACTAGACAAACAGTAAACACCGGGAGGAAAATGTAGAAACCTAATCTCCAGGTTAAAAAGGTTTCCAATGTATCTGTGGCTCAAATGTTTCTGTAATATTAAAACCCATGACATATTCCTTACAGTTTCTGTACATTCCAATTAAAATTTCGTGTCCGCTCATCCAAACCTTCCAATCTATGAACTAAACTTGGAAGATCAAAATAACAAAGAGCATTAATGTAAACAAGCTTTCGTAATACGCTTATAGGTTGTTTATAAGGGCAAGTTTCCACTTCAAAATAACAATCAATTGCAAAATGCAAGGATAACATGACCGTCAAAAATTGCCTATGATTCCAACAAAAACACTGATGGAATGAAGAATTATCTATCCTGAATGCTATCCTGCAAAAGGATCATAAAGCTTGCATCTCTACATGTTGCTGGTCACCGTTATCACCACTACTATTATTCTTGTTTTCCGTCCGGAACCTCCATTGGTTGGGTATGTGGTGGATTTATGATGGTCATGCGAGTCACAACATCATCAGATAAACCCCCTTGCATTTCACGATGTTCCTGATGAATAGCACACCAATGCATACAACGCAACATGCAAGGATCACATGGGGAATTCTGCACATATTTTAACAAAACACTAGTAAATATTCAATCCCAAAAAAACATGAAGCCTCAAACATTACAAGCAGACAGCCTGAATGCATAACTATTTTTAAAAGGTACAGCATTAAATCGCAAATTAGACCAGATTTTGGTATGAATCCAGCAAATATACCTTATAATAAATATACAAAAGATGAAGAGTCGTATCCACGACTATCGTATCCCGGGATTTTGTTTTACCCACGTACGTTAAGATGATACTTCCTTTGTAATTCTTGCCGATACAGACCTGTGTAGATACCACACATCCACCAAGTAAAGAACAACCCATTTCCAATTAAGAATGGTGCACGGAGATTTATGCCAGAAAATGCTGCAGTTACTATTGGTAGGGGAATCCCTCCCTCGAAAAAAATTGCATGGCATGTGCATGGTGCAGTCCAAGGAATGTCCTCTCTCATCCTTTCAACATTGCGGCCCAAAAGTACACAGGGACAGGAAAAACCAAGGCGACCTAAGAATTTTGAAGATAAATTAATCAAATTAGATATCTGATGTATAATAAATACTACTATAAAATATTTCAAGTGTAGTATGAAAATGGTAAATTTTGACAAACAATGAGGTGTTAACTTAGTGGTAAGATTCTTGACTTGGTAATCCTAGGTCATATGTTCAATTCCACTGAATAGCACTTAGTTATAATTTAAAAAATAAAAATCTCTAAAAGAAGCTCTGTAAAAAGAATTCTGAAACTAGTGGGATAGCTCCAAGTGGCCTTAGTGGCCTCATTGAACATAAGTAACAAATTTCAATTTCAGTCTTAAAAAACAAAAGGAAAGAAATCATGAAACTGGTCCAATAGATCTAAGCAGGGTCTCAGCAAAAATTTTTAGTTTCAATTTCAAAAAACAAAAGGATTGAAGCATTGTGATACTGGGACATCTATATTCTTATATTCTTGCATGATCATTGCAACAAATAATAATGTTCAGGTAACGATATTCATTAATAATAATAAGGCCATTGCAACAAATAATAATGTTGAGGTAACAATAACCATAAATAATAATAGGGCCTATAATGTTAAATAATGTGGTTATTAACCGTCAATCTGGCTCTTCATTCACAGCTACCACTTGAATTTTCAGATGAGGTATTTGCTTAGCAGTAAGAGTCTTGGCATGCAAAACCTTAAGTTTAAATTTGAAAATAATAATTGATGAATCTGAGCTGAAATTCAATTTCTTTATTACTGAATCAAGAATTCAACTTGTGTTTTTTTGTTAGGAAAAAAACATCCCATACATAGATATCCAAAAAGAGAATATTAAACAAGGTAAGACAAAAGGATGACTCAATAATTACAATGGACCCAAAAAAATTACTAATGCTTTAAATTCCCAATGGAATTTTAATATAGTAAAAATATAGTTTAAGCTCACATACAAGAGTCTCCACCTTAAGCCAAAACTGCCTTTTGCAAAGACATTGGCAGTAACCTATAATCTCCGTTTTACTCCTGCTGTAGCAAACAGCAAACCCTCACTTTAGCTGTACCCCTTAAATATCGTAAAATCCAACGAACTGCTTCCCAATACGTTTTTTTCCAATTCAAAAATTTACAATAATGCTCCTCTGAACATTCTGCATAATGCTTCTTGATCTTCTTCGATTCTGCTTCCACCTCAAGCTTCGCTTTCTGAACAGCCCCCAACTGCTCCAATGTTTCATTAGCCTTCTGGCTGCTCAAGTCCAACAGAACCGTAGTGGCTTCCTGAACCTCCTTGTGAAGCAAATTATATTCTTCCTTCGAAATCTTCACCATGTTTTCATCCAGCTTCTTCTAAGATGAAATCTTGACCACTGTCTCCTCCAATTCCTGGATCTTCCTTCAAGGTAGCAGCCTCACTGAACCTCAAAACCTCATTCTCCTGTGCAATGTTCTGCAACTTGTTCTCCTTGTCCATCACGGCACCCTTCAAAGCAAACATCTCCATCTTGGAGTTCTCTGCAGCATTCTCCTTTCCAACTGTAGCATCACTCTATGCTTGCTCCAAAGAATCCAGCAACCCGTTCACCTACTGCAGCAAACATTTCAGCCTTGGTCTGTTTGATGCACTTAACCAACTTGGCCTTCTTGTCAGACCATGTAATCATGAAGTCCTGAGCCTTCTCAGTGAGTTTCTCGATATTAGAAAGCCTGCTCTCAAGATCCTTAATTGCATAAACCTCCATATCTTTCTGGGTGACTGGGTCTAGTGCATGCCCTGTTTCAGAAACGCAAGCTCAACAGTGAGCTCCTGGGCTGTCTGTTCGCTGGCTTGTCCTTGTCTGTTTGCTGGCTTGTTCTTGTCCATTGTGGCCTGCTTCGCCTTTTGGGTGGCCTTGTCCTTGGCCTCCTGAGCAATGTTGAAATCCTATTTTATCCTCTATAGCTCCTAACAGGTATACACCAATGAAACCACATCCAGAGCATGTTGCCTCTGCACTTCCTCCAGCTGCTACTGCCAAGCTTGCTCTTTTCTTTGCTGGTCTTCACTGGTCGCCTGTTCAAGCTCATCTACTCTGAACTTCTCACTCTCAAACACCTCCACTGTCCTCTTCTCTACTGGCAGTGCCTTGCTCAATTTCAAGTGTGCTTCCTTCATGTCTTTCTGCTTAATTTCAACCCTCTCTATGTCACATCATAGTTTTTGACACATTTTCAGCCGCATATGCTTCTCCTATAATTATCTCTGCCAAAAGTTAATAATAATGTTCATGCTTTATTCCTTCCATAATAATATGGGAACCTTGGAAGATCCTTATTTTATTATCATCACCATAAAATTTGCAACCAATTTTAACCCACTCTCCCACTGAAATAAGACTTCTCACCATCTTTGCTGCATGCAACACATTTGTAATGTTCTCACCATTCCATCATGCGTTTTAATTTGAATTGTGCCATCACTTGCAACCATTGCTTTATTACGAGTTCTTATTAAAAGATTTCCCCCATTCATCTTTTGGTATGTACTGAAGCAAGATCTGTAAGGAGTGACAGGCCAACCAGATCTTGTATCAAGAAGTCATTCATCATTTTCAAATGATGTTGAAATTACCATTGCATCTACAAAAATACTCTTTTCCACAACATTTGTTTGAGTGTTTTGGGAGCTTAAACTTTCTTTATTTTTCATTTTATTTTCTATAAATTCTTTCTGCATTTTGCAATCCCTTTTATAATGTGCCTTCTTATGATAGAAGAAGCACTCAATATCCTTTCTAGAGCATTTATCAAAGTCTCTGTTCATTTTCAACTACCAAGCTTTCAAATTCTACAAAAACTGTTACATTGTTTCCTTTGATAGAAGAGTTACAACCACTATTTCAAACTTTATAGTATCCTTACTAACCATTGTTTCAAACTCTATAGTATCCTCACCATACAAAAATGTTGTAACAAGAGGCTTGTAGGATGATAGAAAAGATTTAAGAAGAATCAAGAGTTTGATCCTCCCAACTAATTTGCACATCAATATCGGACAACTAGCAAAACAACTCATTAAGGTAATTAAGATGATTTCCTATAGATGTTCCTTCCTTCATCTTGAAGTCATACAATTCTGATTTCAGATACAATTTATTTCTCAAGGACTTGGTCATGTACAAGCTCTCTAAGTTTGTCCACAATCTAGCTGCTACCGTCTCTTTTGCCACATTGCATAAAATTTGGTCTACAAGGCTGAATCGAACGGTACTTTGAACCCTAAGATCCATGTCTTCCTATTCTTCATTATACATCTCTAAAGGCTTCTTTGCCTTCTAGTGCCTTATGTAGTCCTTGCTAAATGAGCAAGTCCTGCACTTTATTCTATCATAACCCAAAATTATTTTTGCCATTAAGTTTTTCTTCTTCAAACTTTTTATTTAAAAATTTTCACAAACTTTCTTAATACAACCTCGAATTGAACCCTCCATGATATTCCCCAATTAGAGGATGCCTAAACAAATAATTTTACCCAAGTATCTAATAATATAGGGATAAAAAGGATCATCATGTAAAGCCTTAATGCTTATCCTACCAAACAAGGTCCAAGAAGTGTTGGTGGATGAGTAAAAGCCTAACCTCTTTGACTGCATATGCCTATGCAAAAGTTTAACAATATCATCTCCTTTAAATCAAAACAACATCCATAACTGTAGAAATTACCCCCTACTTCCCAACTACACTAGTAGCTTAAAAGTAGGGTAAAGCAGTCAAAAATTCTTATTTAAAAAGAATTAGACAAGAGCAATGCCCTAGGCCTACAAATGAGGGGGTATTAATTGTAATAGTGATTAGTAGCAATATAAAGTTATGATGATAGAAAAAGAGCAACCTTTTTGAAGGATTGAAACAACCAACATGTCATTCACACAGTTCAAAGAAAAGTACAAAAGGACTAAAATCAACTATGGGAAACTTGAGAGGAGTAGACTTGAGAAACATAGCAACAATTGTCTTTGAAATTTTATTTTTGAATTCAACCTGGAAGATTGACCATGATTTAACCATGAGTGGCAGGATCACTCATGATGGAAATTTAACAAAGCACAAGTCATTGCAAGCTCATGCCAAAGACATCATAGGTTGTTGTGAAGTCATAGTTGCCCAAACCAAGTGTCATGGTCTAGTTGTGGTACTTAAAATAATGAAAAAATGCAAATTCCTTAAACCACCATACATAGGACAAGTCATGGTATTACAAACTGTGAGTGGTGGGATAGACCGCAAGTGAGACCACAAGTTGTGGTTTGGTTGTGCTGGTCATTTTGAAGGTACTATACCTCTTGTACTTTAAATCTCTTTCACCACATGTCATGGTTGCCTAGAAAATCATACCATGATGGGACCACAAGTTGTGGCCAATGAAATATCTAAGGAGATACATATCACAAGTCATGCGGCAGTCATGTTATGAAGAACACAACTTCTAGTGGAATCATGGCCTCAAAGAACATAACACATGGTGAGATCTTGGTCTAAGTCACATCCAAACACAGAAAAATATGACACTTCAAGATGCAAATTGATGGAAGAGCTAGCCTTGAGAAAGGTAGGAAAGGCAAGAAATTGATGGAAGAGCAAGCCTTGACGTCTAAAAATAGAATTGAGGCTAACAACATGTCAATTACACCAAATTTATATGAGATTTTAAGAGATTTTAAAACATGCACAAAACATATGGATGGCATGAAAATTCTTCAAATCTTCATAAATCTACCTTCAAGCATGCATTAAACATCCTTAAAGCCTCCAGTGCTTGAAAAAATAACCCACTTCAACAAGCGTTGTGAAGGAAATAAATCAAACTCCAAGTGGAACAAGAAACCCTAAAAGAGAGCTTTCTCCAAATGAGAAATTTGCACAAATTAGAATTAGAAATAGTAATTAGAGTTCAAGTTGAATTAAACTTCCACACATTAAACATCTAAAGTAAGGGAAAAATTCCCATCCTTGCATGAACATGCATTAAATCCTTAAGCTCATGTAAAACCATAAAACAAACCACAAACATGAGATCAAACATAAAATGAAGCATATAGCATAAGAAACATGAGAGAAATGTAAATAACTTAAATTTGAGAGTTTCACATGTTAGAATCCTTAAATCCCTTGAGAGAGTTTGTAAGAGAACTATGAAAATTATTGGAAAATCATGTGGGAATTGGTTGCAAGAGAATGATTAAAAGAACCATTGGGAGGGATGTTGAAAAACTAAAGAGACTTTAGCACAAATGCACTTGAAGAAAATCCATGAATGAGGGAAAGAGAGTTTCTATTAGCTTCAAGCTTTCACACACTACCCCTTTATCTATACTTGTTTGGAGAGAAGAGTATTGCCCAATATTGCATGCTCTAACATGAAACTTAATTAATCCCTTCTTTCCATATTTGATTTTGATCTATGTTCTATTGCTTTTGCTTCCACTAGAACATTCAAGTCATAACTTTTAAAATCAAAGGGCCCATAACATGTACTAGAAAGACTACTTATAACTCCTAATGACTTCTACCAACTTCTACATGACTCCAACATAACTTGATAATGGAAACAAAGAAACAATATGAGCAAGATACCAAGGAGGTATGAGCACATTTACACTATGCTCAACATCAATGGGGTGAATGATAAACTAACTTAAACATAAGGAGGGAAGTAAAAAAACACAAACATGCACAAAAAAAACTTCTGCATGTAATTTAAGAATTTCTTATAGAAAGAAGCCTACAACCACACTAAGGAGAAATAGGATGGAAAGCAAGTTTATTGACACAAGCTAGATCATAGAAGTAGTACAAATAGAAATTAGCAAATAGAGGACAAAGGATCCTATCCTTCCTTGTTAAAAATGAGCAAAATAAAAGAAGAAAGCTTGAAGTCTCGAAAAGTAGAAAATCATAGACAGTATTTTCTCTCTTTCTCTTCAACATATCTTGAAATGGTTGACTATCTTCACATTTGTAGTTCACAACACCTTGTGGTAACTTCTTTCACTTATATCTATTATATTGACTATGTATTTCTTCCTCATATCATTTTGTGACCATGTGTATCATCACAAATCACATTTTGTATTGGTATTTCAATATCATGAATATGTATTTCTTCCATGTAGTTTAGATAACTAGGATGGTGATGATATTGACATAGGTTAGTTCATATGTAGACAAAATATTGTCTACATAGTTGTAAATGTGAATCTCCAAGTCGATGCACACACAGAGATAACTATTTTCCATAGATTATTAATATAATAAAAAACATAGAAGCCAAAAAAGTTAACAATCTCAATTGGCAAATATATTTGTGATATCCTTTTGTTTCATGATTTAAAATTGATGATGTATTTTGAATATTTCAGTCAATCCATTTGACATGGACTTACATGAGAGAGTGATAAAGAACCTTAGTCATTTTGTTAATGAATTTTAGGACAATACATAAAGTTATAGTATAATCAAAAAGCAACAAGTTCGAGGTGTGCATGCAGTAGAGATGTGAATGCTAAAGTCAATGTTAGATATCACTAAAATATAGAATCGACAATTCTCTTACCAAGGGAAATTTTAGGGATTCTAGAATAGTGTACACAAGCCTAACAAAAAATGTGGCTAATTATAATTGCTTAGATTTTTTTCCTCCTTTTTTAAAGAACATGACTACTTTATTAATGTACCATTGCCATTCTTTTTTCTAGCACCATTTGCATAGCTAAATTTAATGGCATTTGATACCAATGGCCTTCCCTATTTAAGTATCTCTTCCTTTAAGTTATTTACATTAGTAGCTTTTCTTGATGCTAGATGTTTTTATCCCTGTCATTGATATGAAAAAAATAAATAGTGTTTTACCATTGTTAAGAAAATCTTCTATTCTATTATCACTATGCAACAAAGCTTAATAAAAAGTTTCAATATCTTTCGAAAGGTAACGTATATTCGATTTTTCTCTTATTTGGAAATAAGTCCCAAATGTTTCTTTATCATTTCTAAAAAACTAGTCTATGTGACAAATTTTCTCTTCTTAATTCAAGCCAAATTTTTCTATCATTTGATAGTATTTGGTAACTTTTGAGTCTTCAATAAAATTTTAGCTCTCACATTCTCTATCAAGCTATTATTGATTGTTTGTATTTTGGCTTTTGGAAATATCAAAGGTAGTTGTAATTAGAGTTTCTATAAGACTCATACTTGGATTTCAAATTTTCTTAATTTTATTTTCAAAGTCCTATTTGATTTATGGATTTCTAAATTACTTTTACCTCTTACAATATCTAACATGTTGTGTATCTGTTAATAACATGAAGCATAAAGGATGATGATGATATTTAATTATTTTTTCATTAACTTCAAAACATGTTGCACTAGTTTTAAGCTATTCAATAATTAACACTTCTTTCATGGTATTACATGGTTTTTAGTGGTGGAAAACTATTAATGCAAGATTCCCCAAAAAATGATGGGCCTATCACAAATGTTTTACATAGTTACATAAGGCATGATAATCATTGTGCATGATTACAAGATGCATGTGTGTATATAAATGAGTTGCTAAATAATGCTTGGAAGGATATTGATCTCCTTTACTTCACACTTAATGAAAATAAGCTAATCATTTGATCCACCTACCATATTATACTTCATGTTTGGCTATCAATCATGCTTCTTAATATTATGCAACATCTTGTCTCAAACTAGATGCATATGATGCTTTAGAAGATAGCCTTCTTCTTCAAAAAATGATAAAAGTCAATAGGTACATATAGCCTTTCTTTAAATAAAAGTTCACCCAGATCCCAAATCAAAAACTATAATATTAACTCCTTTGTTAGATCTATATGGTCACAAGCCCCTAATATTCCTCATATTTAAGAACCTAGATATACCTATGGGAGATGTCTTTCTGAGTCTTGCTTGCATTTTGTGAAGATGTCTTTCTTTGGTCAAGAAATCTTTTCCTGAGGAAAGATGTTTTCTATTTCTTGAAGATGTTTTTGTCTAAGTTCATTCTAAATTTTCCAAGACATCTATTGTTTCCTAGAGATGTCTTTCTTCAACTTTTTTTGTCCTTTGAATTCATCGTTCCTTTTACACACTCATCAAACTTTCATAGATCTTTTTCCAACGTTATCTTTTGTAAGCACGACAATCACACACACACAACCAACCTATGTTCTTCATTTTCATTAAGGTTTTGACATACCAAAAGATCAACATTGCATAGTTGGCATAATCATCCTTCATGAGGAAGTTTGAGACATCTACCTATTTCATGTTTGAAATGATAAGATCTTGCTCATGCTATGCTAATTTTGCATTGTAAATGATGAGTAATAGTAGTAGACAAATAGTTTGCCTTTAAATTAAGGCATTTGTTGATATTATTCAAATAAAATTTAATTTTATCCTTCTACATTTTCCTAAAGTTTTTGAAATACTAGTTATTTTACTAAATTTTGAACTTGGTTATGATTAAAATAAAGAATGTACTTTTCAATATTTCATTTATTAAGTCACAGAACTCTCTCATGAAGCCATTCCTTATCATGGGTTTCCATCATCACTTTTTCGAATATTTATCCAATGAAAATGTAGAAAGATTATGAATGGAGGGTATAAATGAAAAAATAGCTTAAATTTTTAAGGGTACCATTTTTGCTTCAAGAATTATAATATCATATTGTGTTTGTCTCTTCACATTAAATTCATTAAGTAGAAAAAATTTTTGTATTCATTGTTTATGTTTTCAATATTTATTTGATAGAGTAGGATCTTATACAACACATCCATAAAGAATAGTTGGTTGAAAAATGACATGATAAAGTTGTTTTTGGGTATCCCAAGCAAGAATACATTCTTTCTTACATTTTTTTAAAGCACATAAAGCTTTCATACCACTTGCAACTATTTGAGTGCGGCATTGATCCCATTTGTAACTAGAGGAGAATTGTAGGCCAAGATATTTGTAAGAGAAAGTTATGTCTACATGTTCCTAATTTACAATAAAATTGTACATCTTATTTTGTGTGTAACAAACCATGATTTTTGTTTTTTGGACATTAACTTCCATTCTTGAATGTTGACGAAAGTTATCCAGAGTATTTATCATTTACTACAATACTTCTATTGAATTTGAAATTAAATAACATCATCAATATAGAGTAAGGGTCTAGCATAAGTAATTCTAATTGTATTTACAAATTGGGTCAGTATTTTATGCAACCACTTTTTAAGTTCATCAAGAAAAGCCTAAATAAAATAGAAGAAAGAGGACATTTTTTTAACATCAACAAATCTAACAAATAAAATTATTTATTGTCTATTTGTAAACTAAATGCACACCTCTTTGTAAAGTTTTTAGATAGCAGATAATAGTGCACTATAAACTTCTAAATATTCCAAGTACCTACATAACTTTCTTTCAGAGAATCATAGCCCTTGGAGGAATCTACAAATTAGATTAAAGGTTTTCTTGTGCAGACCTTATGCTTTGGGAATAAGATATTTTAAAGTGATGAGATGATCTATAGTAGAATGTTGTTGCCTAAATCTTGCATGGAAAATCGCACATGTTTGATATTTTTTAGCCCATGTTCTAAGTAGAGATTCTAGAATAATGTACACAAGCTTGACAAAAATATAGTTGACTATAATAATTCTATAATTATTTAGATTTTTTGTCCTTTTTAAAATAACATGACTAATTTATTTATGTACCATTGCCATGTCATTTTCTAACACCACTTGCACAACCAAATTTAATGGCATTTGATACCAATGGTTCTCCCTATTTGAGTATTTTTATTCCTTTAAGTTATTTGCATTAGTAGCTTTTTCTAATGCTAATTTTCTTATCCCTTGCATTGTTATGTAAAGAAATAAATAGTGTTTTACCATTGTTAAGAAAATATTCTATTCTATCATCACTATGCAAGAAAGCTTAATAAAAAGTTTCATTGAAAGAGAAAGTATATTCTAGTTTTCTCTTGTTGGAAATAAGTCCCAAATATTTCTTTATCTTTTCTAATAAACTAGTCTATCTAACAAAATTTCTCTTCTTAATCCAAACCAAATTTTTCAATGATTTGATAGTGATTGGTACCTTTTGAGTCTTCAATGAAAATTTAGCTCTCACATTCTTTATCAAACTATTATTGATGATGATGATGATATTCAATTATTATTATTTATAAATGATGATGATGATATTCAATTATTTTTTATTGACTTCAAAACATGTTTTAGTAGTTTTAAGTTATTCAACCATTAGCACTTCTTTCATGGTATTACATGGTTTTCAATGGTGGAAGACTATTAATGTAGGATTCCCCAAACAAGGATGGCCCTAGCACAAATGTTTTACATAGTTACATAAGGCATGATAATCATCATGCATCATTACAAGATGCAATTGTGTACATAAATGAGTTGCTAAAAAAAGGCTTGGAAGGATATTGATCTCCTGTACTTCACACCCAATGATAATAAGCTAATCATTTGAGCCACCTACCATATTATACATCATGTTTGGTCAATAACCATGCTTGTTAATATTGTGCAACATCTTCTTTCAAACTAGATGCATATGATGCTTGAGAACATAGCCCTCTTCTTCAAAAAATGATAAAAGTCAATATGTACATATAACCTTTCTTTAAATAAAATTTCACCCAAACCCAAATTGATGAACCGTGATATTGAGGCCGTAATATCGCATCCACGATATTTGGTCCGTGATATCGGAGCCAACCATGTGATGTCGGATACCTGATATCGAGACCTGCCTCCTTGCCTATAAATAAGAGGCAAGCACCTTTGGTTTTGTAATATATAGTTAAACCCCTAGCTAAACTCTTGCCTTTTCTCCCTTCCAAAGTTAGAATTATTTCTGCATGCTCGCAGTAGGAGTCATAAAGTGAACTGATCTTTATTTCAGCATTGTGTACCTAAGCACACCTTGTGAATAAAGACAAACTTTATGATAAACCTTGCCGCATCCAGAATAGATTAATTAGTGTTAATTGGTTTTATTATATGCTTTTCTAGTTAATTAATGTCTTCTCTCACCTTACACTTTCTTCAGTAAACACACACAATAGGATCACTTCGAGCATTCGTGTAATACTTGGTAACCCAATAACGATTAGTGTTTGGTAATTCCAGTAGTGTTGCACTAGTTTAGGATGTGTACAACAAGTGAGAATGGATGCTAGCGTTAGGATTAGTTAGAACTTAGTTCATGAGTAGTTAAGTTAAATTAGTCAATTAGTCATCTCTCTCCTTCCTTATTAGCATAGGACATAAAAACATAAAAGATATAAAAATCATATGCCTCAAGCTTACTTAACCATACAATCATGACATACAAGTAAGTTTGGGAAGACAACGATTAACCAATCCATCCTTGTTTCATCAAGGTGCATAGGCAATTAGTCCTTGGAATTCGACTAGATCATGCGTTAAACGCTTGTATTCATATGGTTGAGCATAGGGGTACCTCACTACTCATCATTGGCACCGTTGATAGGGACTTAGTTGTTTGCGTGCTAAGTAGAACTTAGGAAATCATTCACATCATTGGAACAAACCCTTATGGTTGCTTAAGAAAATAATAAACAAGAATACATTACACACTGAACAAACAAGTATGTCCCCTTCTTCATACGAAAGCACTTCACCGCCTAGGTTTGAAGCATGAAACAATCAGTGCTATAGTACACATGACGTTGATCTGCCAGTCCCTCAATAGTTTTGAGTGGTATATATTCATCTTGATGAGTATATACCAGACTTCACCTTTATCCTCCATCAAGATGAATAACTATGTTGGCGAGATTTAGAAGGTAACATTGTATTACCTTCCGATTGTTTAGTCCCAAACATGCTTCTTCGTGCTCTCACACGAATTGGCATGCAGCACTTACATGAAGAATATGTTGTGCAATATCATGAATCAAGAGAATATGATCCCACAGAGGCACAATGTCAAAGGGACTTGCAACAGGAAAGACATCATAAGTCTTTGAAGGGTAAGTGGTCCCAAGATGTCCCACATGTCTTAAGAGAAAATGAGGGTGGTGAACCTGCCTCAGGCAGTCACCCATACAACGATGTTCCTCCCCTTGACTTTGGCCAAGCGGTTGTGTATCAGAACCTTCATTTTACTATTCATAACCTAGGTTCTAATACGCATGGGTACAAAGGGTCTAAAAAAGGGATACAGACGCATGATAAAAGATGGACATTCTGATCGTGATCGCGATCGAGGCCAAGACCACTGAAGAGAAGGTAGTAGACATCGTCATGGTGATGGTTCTTCTTCTTCTTCATCTTCATCATCTCCTTCACCCTCTCCTTCAGTATCCAGATGTAGTCATAAAGAAAAAGACCATGGGGATAAAGGTAGGCAAAGTGGAATTTATAAACAAAATAGCTAGGAAAGGGGACGAGGGCACTCTAAAGAGTCACAACATAGAAGAAGGGAGAGTAGGGAACAACATAGGCATCATAGACGCCATGGAGTAGATGATCACGATGAACCCCTACTCGCTACTCGAAGTATGTTAGACATAACTAAGGTTGTTAGAATTCCAAGAAGGCACCAGAAAGATAGTAGGATCAAGAGATTAGATATGAACAACATCCCACGATTTGAAGGGGGATACAACGCCGATCCTGAGAATCACTTACAAGCATTCTATGATGCGTGTGCCTTACAAAACATAGAGAAAAAATGCAAAAAACTTAAGTTGTTCCCATGGACACTAGTTAAAGGAGCATAAAGCTAGTACTAGTCCTTAGAACTAGAATCCATTTGTAGATGGAATACCATGTTAGAATTGTTCAATGATAAATACCAAACATACTCCTGAGTGTCCAACCTGTGACAACAAATCCAAGGCTAGAAAAAAGGAGGACATGAACCCTTGGATGCTACCATGGGTCGAT
>MNCI01028025.1:416493-440889 GCA_015680685.1 Gnetum montanum | reverse complement strand
TGAGGATGAACAAGAGTCACCACTCGAAGAGATGGTGAATAGGAAAACTTTGCCTATCCAAAAGCTGACATTAGAAGTATCGGCAAAGGTAGACCAAATGTGGGATTCCCTGGACAATAGATTTCAAACTATTCTTAAAATAGTAGAGGAGTCTAGAGAGCAAGGTAGTGAGAAAAGAAAAAAGAGAGAAGCCAAACATGCACGTAGCAAGGGTAAGGGCAAAGTTGCCTTAGTAAAGAGGTTGTGGATTTAGAAACAGATAATGATAGTGGATGCGAGATATGTCAATATGACCATCCTAAGGGATGTTTCCCTATAATCTCACATCTGCAAGAGTCTAGGGTGTACGCACTCAACCCATGATTAAACAAAAGGCAAACACCCTGAAGATTACCTTATCCTCAAGGTAACCCAAGGCATTTCCACCAACCCTTAACGTATTATCCTAGTGGAACTCCACCACAACCGATTGAGCAATATCAACAGTGGCAACACCCACAATCATGGGGAATGCCACCACCAAGGCAATAGTATAGTTATGGACAACTTGAGCCATATGGATATTACGTTCAATAGCCAGTCTCTCCACGTGACTCTATCAGTCATGTTACTTCTCAACCTCACTACTAAGCTCATGAGTATTATAGAAATTCCTCTCCTAGGGGTGATGTTCCACAAACATACCATCCTTCTCATCCAGTTGCATCTCTTCCACCAACAGCTCCACTACCACCTGCTCTTGCAATTCAAGATGAACTCCCTTCCCAATCGTAGCAATGTAATGCCACAAGGGCTGTTAACTCTCAACCTACTATTGGTTTTGACAACCTCATGAAGAAAAGACATTTCTTTAGAACTAATAGTCCAACCAAGCCCTTACAATCACAAGTGGTTGATTCCTTAGACGCCTCAGTATCAATCAAAACTTCAAGGCCTCCTTCAACCCAACCACTACACTCAACACATACAGTCATACTAACACATATCATCATCGATTGGATCAAAGCTGGCCATTTTCATAGGAAATAATCTGATCCTAGGAGTCCTCTGATGTACTTACAAGTCGTTGGAAATAAACCATGCAAGGCTATTTTGGATTTAGGCTCCGATGTCAACATGATTTCTCAAGAAATGTACAAGGCCTAGAACCTACCTCCATTGAAAAAGAGTAACATCCATCTAGAGTTGGCCGACCAGTCCATCACTATCCTATTGCGACTAGTGGAGGACATTGTTACCACTATTTGTGAGTGGTTGTACCCTGCTGACTTCCTAGTGATTCATATGAACAACAATAAGGGGGACTTCCCAATCATAATGGGAAGAGCATGGCTAAGCACCATCAATGCACACCTAGGAATCTGCGATCTTTTACTAGAAATATCAAAGGAAAATACATTTGGAAAGATCAGGAAGAAGAAAGTTCGATGCATCGCATATAGTGACGCAGGGTGTAATTGCGTGCAGAGGTCATGAGTTATGCAAAGTTTAACATTGCTTACATGCAATCAATGTGCATAAGTGATCAACATACAAAGATTCTTGTATGTAGTAGCCATACAACAGGAAGACACCCATTGGTTGACAACTGATCAAGAAAGCAGTTTAATGATATGCATGGAACCAACTGAGGGTATGACTTGTCCTTACATCAATAGCATAGACGCATTAGAGCAAGTCCACTGCCAACTTCCAAGTCTTAACCTCAAAAATATCAACTGGGGGAAGTTGAAAATCCCTAAGAAATTTAAGTAGAAGTCCCTTGAGTTGAAACCATTGCCTATCGGTATGGAATACACGTTCCTTAAAAATGGAAAATTGATAATTATTAATGCTAAGCTTGCTCCCCCAACAAAAAGAGAGACTACTGAAGCTAATAAATAAATGTTCAAAATCCTTCACTTGGTTATATCCCAAATTAACTAGAATAGATCCTAGGATATGCCAACATAGAATTTACACTGACCCCTCCATGAAGCCTCGAAGACAATTGCAGAGATGATTGAACCCAAAGTTGAAGCAAGTAGTTAAGGAAGAAATTGAACAGCTTTTCAAGGCTAGGTTCATATACCCCATTGTTGATAGCGAATGGGTTAGCCCCTTAGTTATTATGCCTAAAAAGGGATGCAAATGGAGGGTGTGCATAGATTTTAGGCTCCTAAATATGGTAACATTCAAAGATCACTTTCCATTGCCATTTGTTGACCAAGTCTTAGACACCATCGCAGGGCATCGCTATTACCATTTTCTGTATGGATATAGCGGATATAACCAAATACAAATAGCCCAGAAGACCAAGCCAAGACTATGTTCACCAATCCTTGGGGAACGTTTGCATACAAATAGATGCCGTTTGGCTTATGCAATGCCCCTGCAACATTTCAATGACTAGTTCTAAGCATATTCCAATAGCAAATAGGGAATGGCGTGGAGGTCTTTATGGACGAATTCTCCACTTATGGAGCAAACTTTGATCAAGCTTTGGACCAGTTAGAGTAAGTGTTAAAAAGATGTGTAGAAATCAATTTGAGGCTCAACTAGCAGAAATGCGATTTGATGGACCAAGAAGGCGTAGTACTAGGGCACAAAATCTCACATATAGGGATAGAGGTAGACCCCGAGAAAATCAAAGTTATCCAAGAAATTACCCATCAACCAGAAACTATCAAAGATATTCAATCATTCCTTAGGTACACTAGCTACTATAGGATATTTATTGAGAACTTTTCAAAGGTTGCCAAACCATTGGTGGAATTAACGAGAAAGAACATACCTTTCGAATGGACCAAGGAATGTGAACTAGTTGTCCAAACTTTAAAATAGAAGCTAGTAGAAACACCCATTCTACAAGCTCCTACCTAGTCCAAACCATTCTATATCATGATTGATGCGTCCAACTATGCCTTAGGAGCTGTACTTACATAGTTAGATGACAAGAAGCTCTTGATCAACATGCAAAAAACCAAACCTTTCTATGAGATTAGGAAAACTAGTATACATGCTACCTCTATTTGTGGACAACCCTGCTCACTATTTCGAATCTCCTCCTTCCAAATTAGTCATGGGGGAGATGGCCACCTATGCCAACCATTCTAGGCCATTAGTTCTTTTTGAATTTTTGTTTTACACATTTTTCCAAATTTTCTTATTTTTGTTTTACACCATCGTTCGTATTTTTACTATTTCTTTGTTTGCTTGATTTACTTTTATTCATCATCCAATAAGTGTTCATGATGGTGGATTGAATTATATCATATTGATTGCTAATGTTTGATTTTTACCTTTGAATTATGATGTTGATATTAAGGTATGGTTCTTTTGGCAAAACAGGCAATGAATCCACGCTGTCCACTCATCCATACAACTCTATGGTCTCCTTTGGATTGGAATTGTACTGTCCCCTTTTTCTAAGTAAACTTGTTAATGAATTGGTGGCTGGATATTTTTCAAACCAAGGAAAGACTCAAAGGATGAAAAGGGTGTGACTTCAAGGGGATTCGATGCATTTGTGTTGGCCATTCTCTTAGGTGCTTGGATGCTTTTTCTTGGGTTTTCTGCCATTTTGACATTGTTCAAATATTAGGAAGCTGAGTGAATAAAAATAAGTCTTTGCATGGTGTGGTTCTCACACAAAAATGAAAAGAAAAGAAAAGAGAAAAAAGTGAGAATTCAAAGCACACCCCATAGACATAATAAAGAAATATGGGCTACAAGCACTAGTTATGGCATTGGAAAGACATGTTACCCATGCTTGAAGCTTCCCTCTAACTAAGGCCCTTTCTCACTTCTTGTGTCTCCATCTCGCTCTCCATGGGATGGTGGTCACTCTTTGTGAAGGAATTCTTGTCGCTTCAAGAGGATGGATTGGCCAAGTGTATTGATGCAAGGTCACTAAATGTGGTTGGTTTGAGTCCAGATTTGGAATGAGTTCTACTCAGTCATGTTAACCATGAAATACACAAAGGGCTTTAAACAACCTTGTTCTTGGGATTCCATTCCATTCTCTCCTCTCCATCTTTCTTCCCATTTTCCACCTCATTGCCAGTTTTTTCATTAGTCTGTTCCTAGGTTGATGCATGATTTTTCTTTGGTGAATTCTTGTGGGTAATTTTTTTAACTCTTGCTTCCAAATGACATTCCTAGAGCGTATGGACTCTTTGGTTTGTGGGTTTGTCAGGGCATAAAGTGCATGAGCCTACTTTTGGGAGGATCCACTGGCATTCCTTTTTGGTGCAATTGTTAACTTATTTTTCTTAAACATTTCTTGCACTCAATCATTTCTTGCTTCATCCCCATCCATGGCATCCATTTTATTGGTGTTGCCGTTGTTATTTTTCCCATCTTTCTTGATCCTCATATTTTTCAATCTTATAGCTACCAGAGGTTTGCTTTTAGTTGTGGGGACCCTGGCACAAATTTTTCAATCTTTTCCATTCTACTATTCGCCTAACCCCTACACCTTGGGTAGTCACCAGTGATAAATCTTCAAACCAGTTTCTACCATAACCACAACTCAACCAATGCACTTCATATCGAGGAAAGGTATCAACTGCATTGTGGATTATCTATCCTTGCTCATTTGTGATTGTGTTGTGTGTGCAGATGGCGATCATACAAATAATGGACTGGGCTTGAAGGAAGCGATCAGGATGGACCAAAATTGGAGTGTTTATGAAAGGAGCAAGTTTGGTGGCATGGCTATGGATAAACAATGGAAGGTGCAATCTCGCCATTGGTGGCAACACGTTTCATCTTCTCTCTCTCTCTTTCTCTTCAAGCTGCCAAATAAAGGCTTGGATGTCATTTATGTATGAGTGTTCACCACAATGGTCATGAATACTAACGTTGTAATATGCTTATTGATCCGTTCACTGGACACATTGAGTCTATCATCCCATTCCACCATTAGTTGTCAATTAGTCAATAATCCCATACCTTCCCAATATTTTGTAAGAAACTCAAGGATGAGTTTTCATTCAGTCGTGGGGGCATGATGAACCGTGATATCAGGGCCGCGATATCGCATCCATGATATCAGGTCCTCAATATCAGAGCCTGCCATGTGATGTTGGATACCTGATATCAGGACCTACCTCCTTCCATATAAATAAGAGGTAGGTGCCTTTGGTTTTTTAATAGATAGTTAGACCCCTAGCCGAACTCTTGCCTTTTCTCCCTCCTAGAGTTAGAATTATTTCTGCCTACCCGCAATAAGAGTCATAAAGTAAATAGATCTTTATTCGAGCATTATGTACCTGAGCACACCTTGTGTACGGAAATAAATATGAACTTTATGATAAACATTACAGCATCCAGAATAGATTAATTAGTGTTACTTGATGTCATTAAATGCCTTCCTAGTTAATTAATGTCCTCTCTCACCCTACACTTTCTTAAGTAAACACACACAATATGATCACTTCGAGCATGTGTGTAAAATTTGGTAACCTACTAATGATTAGCATTTGGTAATCCCAGTAGTGTTGCACTGGTTCAGGATATGTACGGCAAGTGAGAACGGATGCTGGTATTAGGATAAGTTAGAACCTAGTTCATGAGTAGTTAAGTTAAGTTAGTCAATTAGTCATCTCTCTCCTTCCCTATTAGCATAGGACATAAAAACATAAAAGATATAAAAATCATATGCCTCAAGCTTACTTAACCATACAATCTTAACATACAAGTAAGTTTGGGAAGACAACGATTAACCAACCCATCCTTGTTCCATCAAGGCGCATAGGCACTTAGTTCTTGGAATTCGACCAGATTGTACGTGAAATGCTCGTATTCGTATGGTTGGGCGTAGGGGTACCTCACCACTCATCACAAATCAAAAACTATCATATCCACTCCTTATTTGTTGGATCTGGATGGTCATCAGCCACGTTTATCAAATCTTGTTTTCCTCATACTTAAGAACATAGATATACCTATGGATGCTAAGGACAACCCATCTCTTAATATTTCTTCATTTATTATTTAGATGTTTGAGAGTTTCCAAGTTGTCATTGCTTGGAAAAAATGCCTTCAATCCTTTATAGGCGCATGACATTAAGGACAAGGGTTTTACATTTCCATCATTGTCACTACTAGTGTAGGGATTTGCCAAACATTTGCCCTATCTTTGGGTATTTTGTTATGGAAAATAAAAATGAAAATAAAAAACTCCTATATTAAAATTTAAGAGAATTCACAAAAGTATGCATTAATAGAAGAAAATATTTACATCATGGCCAACAACCCAAAAATGCATCTCTTGGTTGCTCTATACCAAACACTAGTTAATAACAAGATATTTGAAATACCAAACAAAAATGGACATGCAACCTTTAGTCTTGGTAGATGGAAGCATAGGTAGTAGAGTGCTTAGGGTGCAACAAAACATTTAGCTCATCTTCGGCAAATATTATTTGATTCATTCTTTAGTTTAAAAGAAAGTTTTTATGGACCATGTTAAAATAGCATTGGTGCTTTCTTTGTACTTAACTGTTATCATGTAATTTTGTAAATTTGACAAAAATAAGATTAAATGAGCTTACTTCAAATTTTATTTTTCAAAACACAAATATTTGTATAAAGCATTTTATATCTAATTTGAAAGAAATGCTAATAATATGTTACATTTCTTAACTATCATGGTACATGAGTTGGCCTTAGATTTTAATAACACACCTAATATTCAAATCCCTAAATGTTTTGTTTGAAATTTAAGGTATGAAATAACCAAATACATGAAAATGGAGGGTTGGACTTTTGATATAAAAAAACATAAAAAATTACTAGGACACAACATTTTAGCCTATACTATACATTTATGCATTCTTTTATATACCTTACTAGAAAGGATGATGATGTTTGATTCTATGTTAAAACATTAAGAAACAAAGTATAATCATGAGATATAGCTCATATGGTTAGTTCACAAGATCCACACAAGCACTCTTCTCCAACCTAGAGGCATGTTCAAGGTGTTTTGACCACAGAATGAAATTTCAATTTTTTTAAAAAAGTATTTTACAATCAAGTTTCAATTAAAAAAACCAAAAGGATAGACAAAGTATGAAAATACATCTAAGAATAATCTAGCATTTTCTTTTACATACCCCGCTGCAAGGGGATGAAGATGTTTTCACATAGTCCAAGGTGCAAGAAACAAACAATATACTGCCTCATTTTTAGGTTCACGATCTAGACCCTCCGAGCAGGGCAGACATGGCAAAACAACAGCATGAACTTGAAAAAGACTGGCTTCTCAATAGCTGTTTTTTTTTTTCCCTTTTTCCCTTTTCCATCTTGCATTGTCAAGATAGATCCTCTGCATTTTAACCCATCATCCTCGGTGGGAGTGAACACTGGTGGCCCGTGATTCTGCGTGGCCTCCTTATGAACAGGGGTATGAACTTTAAAACATATGCTTCACATGAATGGAGGTGACAAGGGATTCTGCTCAAGTTATATTTCATTGTAGGTTAAAAATACTGTGATTGACAAATTGAGCTAACCTCTATGTGCTGCTGTTTTTAGTTGAAGGCATTGATCGAGCATTAAAGTATATAGAGTTCATAGCAGCAGCAGAGTGAACATTAAGGAGCCCGAAGATGTTGGATAGCAGGGTTCACATTGAGGGGGTTTGTATTTTTTACTTAAGTTGTGATAAACAATGGGGTGTTAGTCTAGTAGCAAAACCTTTGGTTTAAAACCTCTAAATCAAAGCTTTGGTTTAAAACCTCTAAATCATGGATTGAATTTTGATAAGCACTGTAAATGTCTTTTAGCATTGCAGTTTGGAAACTGAGTGTATAAAGGTGTAGTCTCCCTTTGCTCTTCTCCTCTATTCTCTTCAATTTATCTATTATGAATTCTTTGATTTCATTTGTTACTGGGTGCGAGTGCCTTAATATTAAACTACTATGCACAATCCCATTTTCAAATTATTTTGCTAGTTAACAAGAGAATCTACGTTACTCCATCCATTTAAAATTTTTGTTTTACCAAACACTGACGTTTGGACTGGGATCCGATACGAATGTTTTGGGCCTCTTCTAATTTATCTTTTGCTTTAAGTACGTCAATGTCTTCGGCTTCTTCTATTTTACCTTTCACTTTTATCTTTTTCTTTTTTCTAATCTCTCTTCTTTTCCAAAGTAGTACGCCTTTGATATTCTGTAGTGATTACTGACGTAATACTTGGACGGTACGATGCCAATGGATGCCTTGCCTGAGTTTCAATCTTATTATTCAACAACGCCCTTTCTTTTTAAAAGTGCGACAATGTCTTGATTTCCGTAGGCTCTTTTATTTTACCTTTTACTTTTGTTTTTTATTTTTATTTTTTCAAAGTAATACCTGCACGGCAGGAATCCAGTTGCTTGCTTGAGCTCTAATCTGTTATTATTCAACATAGCCAAGGACTCCTTGCAAATATCTATTTACCATTATTAAATATTCCATGTAGTTTATCTCAGAGGTATTCTTATTACCCACCATAACTCAACTTAGACTTGATCCAATTCAAGTTGGAACGGTAGAATCGGCATCTCTGCGTAAGTTACCTGAATTAGACAAAACTAAATATCAAACATTGATAATTAATTTAATGATACCAAGCAATTGCAGGTACATATAGTTCTTTTTCCAGAAGCAAAGGGTAAAAGGGAACCATGTAAATACAGGGTTGGGATGATGGAAAGGGAATTCTCGTACCCAATAATAATTGGTTGCAAGGATGAAAACCTTAAAAAGTGCCCTAAAACTATTGGGCTTTTTCTTTAGTCTTTTTTATGTTGTTGATCTAATGTACTTTGAATTTTATTATTATTATTTATTTATTTGAGGTCTTGACATCCTTCCCACACCTAAAATTTTCAAGTTCTAACCACCCCTTCATCCACCACCTCCTTTCCAATCTTCTTCGAAAAAAATAAAATAAAATAATCTGGTTATCAAAATTTTCAAATGATTTTTCAATGTATTCAGTCAAGAAGTGGAATTTTCAACTTTAAATAATAGTAAGCAAAGGTTAAAAATATGTAACAGTGTTAAAGTAGTTAGTAAATAAATGAATTTTAGAAGATGAATTTTCTTTTTAAAAAATTGTAATGATCCTATATGAAAGGATTATCACCCAGAGCTATAGTGAATAGTGATCCTACATGGTGCAAATAAATTAAAACAAGATATGTACCAAAAAGTGCTGATCTAGTTCCATAACTACCATGAAATTCTAATGAAAGAAATACAAACAAGGGTATTTTCATGAATGGTACAAACTCTTTAGCATATGAAAATGTTACTAAAGAAACCTCAAGACCTCAAATTCCAAATTAGAAAAATGATAATAAGGTTAATTTTGGTCTTTTAAATAATTGTTTGAGTAACATTATATAGATATTACATTATGTTTTATTTTCTTCCAAGTTTTTGAGTATCTACTAAGATCTCAAGGCTTTCATCATCACATAAGTTTAATTTTTTCATATTATCATATTACTATATGATGAGTGGCGAGGTACCCCTACACTCAACCATACGAAACGAGCGTCGCACGCACGATCCGGTCGAACTCCGCAGATGGACTAGTTGTGGCACCTAGATAGTTAGCCTTAGGTCGCAGTTCGTTGTCTTCCCATCTAGACTAGTTTTGCATATGTCACGTATGGTTAGGTCTAGATGAGGTGTATGATGTGTTCCTAATCTAATGCTACTCCTGAAGGCAGTGGAAAATAATACTAACTAAATCTAAGCTAAGAGGAAAAGGGTAAGAAAATCTAATCTAGCCTAAGTGTGACGAGCAACCGATTCCTTGATCAACCGTACACATCTTGGACTTCGTGCACAACTGCCACTGGGACTACCAAGCATAGGCCTAGGTACGCCACTGGGATTACCAAGCGTAGACCCCAAATACGCCACTGGGTTACCAAGCGTAGATCCCCCTAGCTACACCACTGGGCTACCAAGCAGTCACACTTAAATGCTCGTAATCAAGTCGTACTCGTTCCACTTCTAGGAGTGAAAGGGTGAGAAACTAATCGCGATAAGTAACCGATTCCTCAACTAGCCGTACACACCTATAGATGCTCGTAGTCAAGTCGTACTTACACCACGCTATGAAAGCAATAAATAACATGAAATAAATAACAATAAATAAACTAAGTGAATGCTGCAATGATGAAGTAATCTCGATCTTTATTGTCGGTCATGTGCGTGTCCAAGTACGGCACACTCGAATAAAGACACCGTACAATCACATTCACCACACTGCGGGCAGACACGGGAAAAATTCTAACTCTGGAGGGATCAAACTGCCAGAGCTTCGCTACACTAAAACTGGGATCCCCAAACAAGGGAGAGCCGCCTCTTATTTATAGACATGATGGCTGACTGCGATATCGTAGGGAAGGACACGATATCGCGTACGCGATATCGCGGGGGATGCGATATCGCGGCCGACGCAGACCGCGTCTCATCACTATACATGCCAAATATTTTATACACAATATTTAGAACTTAGTGATAAACCAATGATCCATGTACCATTGTCTATAGACTCTTTTTTTCATCTACCTATATTTCTTTTAACATGCAAATGAACTCATAATTATAACATTGAGGTTCTAAAATATGATGTAAAAGAGAAGTTCCCCAAGGTCAAGATCCAAATCATGTCCTACAACTCATCTCCATGCAAAATCTTAAAATAATTCCAACAAATGAGGAATTAACCTTGTGGTAAGATACTTGATTTGGAAGCTCAAATTCATGGGTTTAGTTTTGGTGGGCAATGCTAAGTTATAAAGTTCTAATTGGAGTATATATCTTGGGGTGTACTTATGTTTCAATTATTTTAGGTTCCAACATTTCCTTGCCCCTTCTCCTTGAAAATCATTCTTTGACCATGAAGAACATCCAAGTCTCCAAGTGCAAAAAGCCAACCATTCACCCTACAAAATGAATATCTTGCAAAAGAATACAAATGTACAAGTGAATAATCCATGCTCTTGTCAACTTGCGCACTTGTTCCAAAGTATACAACACATTAGTCCATCCAACAATAGCTCTATCCTACAAAAAGAACTACCAGTGACATACCTTTCAAACATTCTTTCCTCGATTGTAATGCACATTTTTCTTCTAAGTCACTTTTCATTCTTACAACTAAAGTAACAATAACAAAGTTTTTTTAAAAAAATCTCTAAAACCGATCCACAAACCCTTAGAAAATCCATTGCTATTGAAAATAATTTGCAAATCTTTGGAAAAAAAAAACCTCTAAAATCCTTTGCAAACCTTTGCAAAAATGCTCTACAAACCCTCTATAAATCTTTTATGTTTGCTTTCTTTTCATTATAGTGGTTAGGATCAAGACATATCTACATTAAGAAAGAATCTATATTATTTGATAGAAAGGTTTGGAGGCCCAAACAAAGATCATAAGCAAAGATTTCCTCTAGTTTAATCAAGGAGGCCCTCCTTTTTATAAGAAAATTTAGCACAAGTGGATGTACAATAACACATCTCTCTTTTTTATTCTACAATGATACCATTAGAAATTGCTCAATCAACTTTGATCAATCCACTCATTTCTCTACCTTTAGAAACTATACCTCTTTAATCTTTATAGCTAGATCTAAAACCCAAGCAACCAAATTTTGGATAAAAGATGAGATAAGAGAAGAATAAGCACCTGCATATTACCTTGATCTAACATGGAGAAGCCTCATCCTCCAAGATTAATGAAGATCTTAAGTTGGAATGTGAAAGGGGTTGTTCGCCTCTCTCACAACATGACCATTAAACATTGGCAATCTGTAAAAAAATTGATTTTTTTTTTGTTCGTAGGAGATGAATTGTAATGATACATAGAGCTTTAGCTACATTAGAAAATGATTTCTAGATGTAGGTTTTTGTTTTGTCCCAGCAATCCTATGTTTCAAAGTATCATGGATTATTTGGTGCAAGGATTTTCAAGTGGCTTTTTATGGTCTACCTTTAATATATTAGCAACTACAATTTTGGCTAATAAACTCTAGATTTTGATTAATGTTTACAAGCCACCAAAGGTTAGTGATTGCTCAATTTTTTTGGAATAAGCTCGAATGAAATTATCCACTATTATTGAATGTTTTTTGTTAGTAAGTGATTTTAATTCTATTCTCTATTCTCATGAAAAGTAAGGTAGAACTTGGTAATCATCTATATATGAACCCTTTATAAATAGTGTAAGATCTTTAATCCTTATTGATGTGCCCATTCTAGGTTGTTCTTTCACTTGGTCCAATTTACAATCAAGGCAAGATAGAATCCACCATCATTTGAATAGATTCCTTTACTTCAAGAATTGACTACTGATGAGTGGCGAGGTACCCCTACACTCCACCATACGAATACGAGCGTACACGCGCGATCCGGTCGAACTCCGTAGACTAAATGCCTTAACGCCACAAGAAACACTTGGGGTTAATCGTTCGTTGTCTTCCCAGGCTTGGTTGTATGTGTCATGGTGTATGGTTAAGCAAGTCTGAGGTATGTGATTTTTTTGGTATTTTCGGCTTATCTTCTATGCTACCAGGAGAAAGGGTTGAGAAAACTAAACTAACTCTAACTAAGATCTAAGTCTAAATTAACTAGCGTCAGCATCCGTTCCCACTTGCCGGACACACCCTGAACTATGCAACTGCAGCTTACCAAACGCTAATCGTTACTGGGATCGCCGCACGTAACACAAGTGCTCGAAGTGGTCGTACTGAGGCACCTATTTAGCCTACGTGTGATAAGCAGCCGATTCCTTAGCCAGCCGTACACACCCGTGGGTGCTTGTAACTAAGTCGTACTTATCACACGATTTAGCCTAGCAATGAGCAGCCGATTCCTCAACTAGCCGTACACATCGGACCCGGGAGTTACCAAGCGCAGAATCCTGGAATACGCTACTGGGTTACCAAGCATCCGATGCTCGTAATTGAGTCGTACTCATGCATTGCGTCAAGCAGCCGATTCTTTGACTAGCCGTACACGTCCGTAGACGCTCGTAATCAAGTCGTACTTGAACGCACTAGGAAAACAGGAAATAAAGCAATAAATGAAACCACGTGCTGGAAGGTTTATCCAAACAAGTTCGTCTTTATTGCCGTACACAACTTGGGTTGAGGTTACAAGCTGCTCGAATAAAGAGCCGTTCACTCTAGAACTCCTACTGCGGGCACATGGGAAAAAATTCTAACTCTGGAGTGATCAATCTGCCAAGCTTTGTTACACTAGCCAGAATTGGGAAATGAAGGGAGTGCCGCCTCTTATTTATAGAAGTTAATTACTCTTCCAGCGGGGGCCTCCCTTGCATTTTATAAGCCTCAATTATGTGGTCATTGGTTGATTCTTCTTTTTGGTGTTTATTAGTTGTCGATCACTTCATTGGTTAATTCTTCCTTTTGGCGTTTATTAGTTGTCGTGGTTACTTGTGGACCATGTCCTGTCACAAAATGGGGCCGACTATTCCATAATCCTCATTGCTTTTTGAGAAAGCTGACTCTCCAGATAAAATCTACGTTGCTGTAAGACTTGTATGTTTGTACTTGAGAACGTTCGGAGGTCTTGAAGATTTAGGTGGAGAGAATCCCAGAATCCAACTGCGAGAAAATTTTCATAATCGGGTTTTAGAACTGCAAAATCACGTTTTATTCTAAAAAATACCAAATTTAAAAGGGGTAAAAAAAGACACATTACAAGCAGCACAATAAGGCTTCTTTAGTTTGGTTTTACAGCTGTAAAAGCAAAGCGCAGTCGAAATGATGTTCTCACGTCTGCTTGTTTTGGATTAGTGTTCGTTTGCTTTGTTTTTTTTTTTTTTTTTGTCCCTCTCTCTTTCTTTAGGTTGGTTTTACAGCTGTAAAAGCAAAGCGCAGTCGAAATGATGTTCTCAGGTCTGCTTGCTTTGGATTAGTGTTCATTTGCTTTGCTTTTCTTTTTTTCAAAGTGTGCCTTGTTATTCTGCAATGGTTGTGGGGAATAGGGTTAAAGTGCGCTCTCTCTTTTCCAAAGTGTGCCTCGGTATTCTAAGGTGAATAGTATTATATATTTATTCTGTGTGGGCAGGGGTTATGCTAACAAGTCTGAGTTGCCATACCTTATCAAGTCTGAGTTGCCATACCTTATAATATATATGTATATTTGTAAGTTCAGAATCAAATTGTTTACTATGCAAGTCTGTTATTATGATTGTCAGTATCATGGGGAGGTTTGAGACTTTAGGCAACATCATCTAATTGCCACCAGAAATATTCAACAGCAGCAGAGACCAGCATTCCTGAGTTCTAAAAACTTAGCCGCTATTTGTCAGCGAATTCAAGTTTGGGTTGGATAGAGTCGGCTTTTCTCTGTAAGTTCTTTTGTCCAATAAGTTACTACTTGTCGTAGAATCATTGCTTTCAGGTTTAAGCATTGGCCGAGCTTTTAATTATTAACCGTTATCTGTCCACGAATTCAAGTTATGCTTATAAAATCGATGTCACTGTGTTTGCATGATAATTTATTAATGTTCATTGCTCTTGTACTTGTGGTTACCAGTTATCCTCTCACAGAGGTGCCTCTGCCCAGAAATCCAGGTAGAAACACTGCTCTACTATTTCTAGCTTAAACGTAGTACTATCGCTGAGTATTACCGTGATCTCCTACGATCTAAACCGCTTATGCAGGTTCTGCTCATGAAGCACGTGTTAATATGCATCTTACCTTCTATGCCAATGATATGTGGTTTTAGCGGTTAATTCATCTTGTATATGTCATTTGAAAGTAATTTTGAAGTATAAATTATTTACCTTCCAATGCTCCTTACATCTACCTACCACTCTGTAAGTACATATGTGAAAAGTATTTTGTATCTAGATTATAGATGTACTGGTCTATTTTTTAATAGAAGGCATCTCTACAAGTGCAGAGCATTTTTATATCTAGTTTGAAAGAAATTTTCAAATTTTGGGTACATTTGTTGATAGTAGATTTAATTAGCTTTCAACCCTAATTTTCTTAAGTGCTTTGTTTGTTCATGAATTCATAATGTGATTTTGTTTTTGATATCTCTGTACTTTAATATACTTGGCCTCTCTAGAGAGACAAGTTATGGTTAACTATTATTTTGAGAAAATAAATTACATCATCATCATCTTAACCTTGTCCCAACAATATATAGTTAGTTATTTGTGTTTTTTTTTTACAATTCCCTTATATGAATAACTAGATCTTTGTTGATTTACAATTTATTTGTATCTTTTCTTGGTTTTCTTTTAGTGACATTCCTAATAGTAATGCAGCAACATTTTTTTATAGACTTGTCTAATCCTCTTTTGAACATGGCCAAACTATGTAACATATCATTTTTGTAACTCAAAATAGAGGCCACTCGAAGTATTTCCCTGATGTCTGTATTGTGCAGTTTACTTTTTGTAATAACATTCAACATTTATTTAACTATTTGCATTCATGCCATATTGATTTGTTGTTGATGCCTCTTTCCTAATGCCCAACATTCATCACTATGTAAAATAGTTGTTCTGCTATATCACTTTTGGTTTTTTTTTTTCCCAATTCTTTTATCACATAGAACATTTATAGTCTGTCTTACATCAATCTTATTTCTTATATCTATATTAATTTCACTATCTTCCATATTTGATTAAAGGATTGAACCTTGAATTGTTACTTCTCTTTCACCACTATTTATGATGTGGTTGAAACTGCATTTTATATATTCTGTTTTACATTTTTTATTCTAGAGTATGTGGACTTCTCCATTTTTACTACAGCTTGAATTATGAGATTACCCATGATGTTAGCATTATCCTTTTGTACATAAGAGGATTCAGTGACAGAGACTTATCACAGAACACAGACAAGAATCCTACTATTGCACGAGAGACAGGTCGTTGGATGACATTTAACGTGAGCAATGCTTTATTTCTTTTGTGCACCTTTTTTTAGTCGTTACTGGTATTTTTTAATCGTCAATATCAGGTTAGATTCCGTTTGGATTGAGTTTGATATACTTTTGACTCAATCCTCATTCTACTCAGGTGGATCTTAGAAGCTTCGGTGTATAAGCCTCAAGGCTTGAATCTAAGTCTTAAGAATTTAAAAACAAGCCATCATCTATACGACTAGAATAACGCAGAAGAATGTGAAACTAGCCATTCAGAAAAGAGTCCAGAATGGATAGCGACTTCACGAGCATGAGAACAGAGTAGATTTTATTGCCGAATCAGGGATGCTAGTTTTCTTTGCTAGTCGAGTCGGACGGTGACCATCTTATCCACACCTTTTCTTCACAGATAACAGTCATGGCAAAGAAGCATCAAGCTGCATGAAGCTTATGCAATCACCAAAATTTGTCTGCCTTTCCAAAAAGAAACAAGGTTTTGGGTTCTAAGGTACCAGTCTAGTTTGAGGGATCAAGGGCATGTGGATTAAACATTGTCCCACACAAAGTGGGTGCAAGCATAGACAACAGAGGGCTCACTGTGGAACAAAACTATCTGGCTAGTCTTTGGCAAAGCCTACTGTTAAAACACTTATCTTAAAAGCTCCCCATCCACAACAATCTGTTTTCTTTGTCGAAGTCACTAATGGGCACCGTAAGCGTATTTTAGGGCACTGTAAGCGTATTTTAGCGTTACAGTTCGAAAACTATGTATATATATATTGTATTTTGGTATACCAATAAATTTAAGGTGTATTCTCCCTTTTCCATTCTGAAATGCACAGCACCATTTTCAAATTATTTTGCTGGTTAAGAAGAGAATCTATCTTACTCATTTTTAAATTTTTGTTTCGTCAAACACTGACGTTTGGACTACGATCAGATACCAATGTCTTGGGCCTCTTTCGCTTTTTCTTTTCTCTTTTTTAAAATAGGCCTTTGTCTTCCCTGTATTGGGTTTCTTCTATTTTACCTTTCACTTTTGCCGTTTTGTTGTTTTTTCTTTTAAAAAGTGGTATGCCTTTGACATTTATTCTGCAGTGATTGCTGAGCCAATACTTGACGGTAGGAAGCAAGTTGCTTGCTTGAGTTTCAATCTGTTATTATTCAACAACACCCTTTTCTTTTTTTAAAGTATGCCAAGGTATCCCAATGTTCAATTTTACTTTTTGATTTTTACTTTTTCAAACTATACTTACACAGCAGGAATCCGGTTGCTTGCTTGAGCTCTAATCTGTTATTATGCAACATCGTCAAGGACTTCTTGCAAACATGTCTTTACCATTATAAATACTCAACGCACATTCAGTAGTTCAGTCATTGTCGCAGAGGTTTTCTTATTACCTAAGATAACAACTTGGACATGATCCAATTCAAGTTGGACCAATAGAATCGGCTTCACTGTTCTTTGTGCAATATTTACTCATGTTATAGTATTTTAATAAAAATATTGGCTTGGAGTTTTAGTTTATTACTCTTGTAGTTGCAGAATCCTCCTTAAAATGCCTCCAATTAAATGTGCTGATGAATGTGAATTTTAGAATTGAATTCTTCAATTATCAATATCAACTATCCTCTTCTGCCACAACAGCCCATTCTCCTGTTCTCTTTTACCTTCTAAACTTCATGCACAGAAGTTATGCTTCTTTCTCATGAAGCATATATGTTGAAATTTTTTTAAGGTTATATGTTGGCTGCTTTTTTTTCTTTAATAAAGATAATAAATATTTTGTTTATTGTAGCTTGGCTTGTTTGTATTATTAAAGTAAATGGGGTTCCCTGGTCTATTTGAATTAGACCAAGACAGCCCTTAGTTTTCTTCTTCCATTTACTATGCACATTTCATGGAAATGCTTAAGATAGGTCCTACTTTTCTTATTTCTCTTGGATTTTTGATTTATTATTCAGGTTAGCTAGAATTCTAAAGAAAATTGTTGTCTTTTTTGTCAAACCCCCCATAAACCACCAAATGATAAATTAGTACCTCTAATGATACATCAACACATAAATTAGTATAATAAAATGGGGTATCAAGCACTTGACATACACTTAACCTACTACTCTCGTAGAAAATTTTCATTGTTGGAAAAGACAACAATATGTTTTTCAATTTTTAAGGGGATTCCAAAGAAAAATGTTTACTTTAGTTTAGTTTAAGTCAATTTCAAGTTCTATCTAAATTCTAATAAAGTATCCTGACTATATGTTTTATAATTATATATAGTCAAAGATTTTCAAGTTTCCACATTAGCCAACCTCATATTTTTGGAAGTAGGCTAGGATAATGATGATGAGTTAAGCGTTGTAATAGTTTATCATCCCAATGGACATTCCATGTAGTAAAGATTACTAGTTCAAGTCATACTTGAGGCATCATTATATTCTTCTCTAGTTTTATTTGTTATGTCTTGGGTGTATCTACAATCAAAATTTTTCATCTTTCAATACACCACAGTACCCCCTACCCCAACCTCTCTTTCGTAGCCCCCACTCCAAAATTTTAGCTAGTATCTCATTTTTAAGGAAATGTATCTTATGTGGGGGGTGTTGGAACCCCAAAATAATTGTAATATAAGTATATCCCAAGATATATAACTCAGCATTACTCACAAGAATAGAAGCTATGACTTGGAGCTTTCAAATCAAGAATCTTGAGCACTAAGCTAAGACCTCATTGCTAAATGTATTTTATGTAGTACGACACATGATTTGGAAGCTCCAAGTCATGGGTTTGATTCCAATGGGCAATATTAAGTTATATAAAGTTCTAATTGAACTATATATCCTGGGGGTTAACTATGTTTAACTTATATGGGGTTCCAACAGCCCCATTTTGTTAGGACAAGGGTAGGATGATAAGGATGATGACATAACCTATTAACCATATTAATTATTTATTATATACATCTACTTGTATAATTTATATAATATATTAATTTCATCTCTAGTTTAAAAGATATTTTTGGAACCATGTTAAATTTACCATAGCTCTTCTAATGTATCATGTTGGTTATATGTCTTCAAGTGTGCCCACAATCAAATTTCTTAGGGTTTCAATACCCTATAGTATCCCCTCACCCCCAACCCTCCCTCTTGTGTGGCCTCCACCCTAAAATTCCACCGAATGTTCTATTTTTAATGATATGTATCTTAGGTAGTTTAGGTTGCCTCCATTTTGTTGGTGCAAGGCTAAGATAATGAGGTTGATGATGTATTTGAGGTGACCTAACTAATTAACCATCTTCATGTACTTGCACAATTTATTTATTTTATCTCTAGTTTAAAAGATGTTTTATAGAGTTGAATATTGATATTCTTAGCATCAAATATTAAATGTTTAGTGCTTTGTTTATGCTTGAATTTACTATGTGATTTTGTAATTTTGCTAAAAGTAAGATTGAATGAGCCTAACTTTAAGTTTTATTCTTTAAAAAATAAATAATAATATGTTCTATGTTTTTTTATATTAATTTATGTGGAGGGGTTTTGTAACTTTGAGAAAATAAGATTGAACAAGCTTAGCTTTAAACTTTATTTTTTAATAATCAAATAATACTATATGCCAAAATTTCAATTTGATTTTTCTGAAGAAATTTTTATTTAAATTAAATTAGATGACTATAAAAAACGTTATAATTCAAAGTTTTAAAGTCAAAAGTTTTATTGCTAAAGTAACACCTCATAAAATTATATGCAACTGTATTATTTCTATAATGTATTTCATCTTTTGTATTTATGGTACTTATTATGATCCTGAATTCCATGAGCACACAATAGTGATATAATTGGATGCTTTATTTGAACTTTAAAATATATAATTACCATATACATTAAACTTTGAGCTTTTTAAGTAGAGGGAAAAAAGGTCCGGAGATTCTTTTAGATCACCATGACAAAGGCGATGTGTTTGAATAAATGCGTCAGTAACAAACTCTATTTCATATAGGCTGAATACGTAATTTCCAGGTTGTCTCATTAAAATCCCTTATAATATTTCATAATATTAATGTGAAACTTGGCAGTTAGAGAGAGAGAACTACCAGTAGGTTGACGATGGATGGTGGAGGGGCAGTTCAAGCACATTTCATTTCGGAAATACGTAAACTTGACCATGACATCGAACATGGATTTTCTTCTTCCAGTGGGCAAGAGCAAGGGCCGGTCACCGATCTTATCTACAGCGACGACCTTATCTACAGCGTCCCTACAGACATGGCAAACAAGGAGCAGCAGCAGCATGCGTTTGAAAAAGAAATGCCTTTCAATCTTTTCTCGCCATGCATTGTCAGCATAGGTCCTCTCAATTTTAACCCATCATCATTGATGGGAAATGAAATCAAGAAAGAGGCACTTCGCAATATGTTGAAGGACCACGCACATGATACAAACCAAACTCCAGGATTTGTCACAGCCCTTATCCGGCGGATTGAAGAGCTTGAGGAGGAAATTAAAGAATGCTACGCCGACCGTGCAAAGATTGCAGATTATTTAAGCGGCTCCACCTTTGCAGGCATCATGCTTTTGGACTCCTGTTTTCTGCTACAGGTGCTTGATTCGGTCAATAAGAATTGGCATTTTAACAAAGATGAGTGGCCACGCCTTGCAACAGTGTTCGAAGACCGTCCTATGAAAGCGATGGTGATTCAGGATATTTTCAAGATAGGGAACCAAATTCCCCTGTTCGTAGTTCAAGAGGTGGCCAAGGCATTTGAAAAATCATTTGAAGATGCAATTGCGGAAACCCTGCTCAACATCTGTCCGTTATGTTCTTCTTATCCTCCTGAAGATGTGTTAGTTGATCAGGTAGGCACACTATGTAGCAGCGAAAAACCCTATCTTCTTTCGCTGCTCCATCGTCTCATGTGCGGCTCCTTAACCAGTGATACACCTGACCAACACGACAAAACAAAGAGGCAGCCAAGTCGTCGCGAGGTTGATGATGAGTCAGAAAAATTTCTGCGCTCGATTAGCGCCTGCTTTATTATTGTGGCATTCATTCTTGTTACTTTTTTGTTATTTGTGTTAGGAATCGTAACTGCGATGTTGGGATTAATCCTGCTTCTGCCATTTTTTGTAATAGCCTGCCTGTGGCCCCATCACCGTATGAGGCAACAGGAAGCCTCCTCGCCCTGGTTCAGGGTGAAAGCAGAGATCCTTGCACATCACATATCTATCAAAAATTATTGGGGAGACATACAAGGTATCAGCTATAACCGCCACAATTCATCGCTTCGTTTGCCATGTATAAATGTTGGGGAGACGAGCCGCGTGGTTCTGCACAATATGATTGCCATGGAGCGATGCTCGCAACGTGTGGACAAGAAAACGGTGTGCAACTACGCTATTCTCATGGCCAAGCTGTTGCAGACGCCTACGGACGTGCAGGTTTTGGAAGACAGATACGTTTTGGAAAGGATGGACAAGAATAGAAGTTGGACAGTCCGCATGTTTCAGGATTTGCAAGAGTCGGCAGCGGCTGGAGAGCTGCGGTTCTCGGATTGGACAGATGGCTCCCTAAAAACGTTGAGGCAACTGCAAGAGCAGAAACTTCCGCAGCTACCGCGGTGGAAGGGAATAAGAAAATCAATGATGTTTTGGATTCAGGATTTGGTGAGGCGTTACGCTGCAAATCCATGGGTGGCTCTCTCCACCGCTGCTGCTGCAACCCTGCTTTTCATGACTGCGGTACAGGTCGTCTGTTTGTTCATTAACTGCAGCAGCAGCAGGAGGTCGTAGCAGCAGGAGGTCATCTCTTCTTCGTCCATGAATTCTGATGCACACCATTCTTCTTCTTCTTCTTGCATTTCTCTTTCGCAACCAAACTGTGGTCAATTTCCTTACCGGTGACAAGTTGGTTTCTCATGCTACTACATATTTTTAGCTTTGGTTTCCAACTCACTTCTTGTTTCCTTTATCATGCATCCTATGAAATCTGTGCGCTGTAATTTGAAAAATATGTTTAAGTTACCTGAATTAGAGCAGTCCAAAACTACATATCAAACATTGATAATGAATTTAATGATATCAAGAATTGCAGATACATTTAAGTCTTTGTATAAAAATAAACCATAAAAAGGTACCATGTAAATACAAGGTTAGGATGCTAAAAAGAGAACTTTGCCAATGTCAATACTAAAAGAGGAAGGTTAGTATCAAGCTACCAGCTAATCTCATAGATGAGTTCTTTTCAAATTTTAGAAATGAAAAGAAGAAAAGAAGGTTGGACGACCGGACAGCCACTCCCGCCGGCAGAAAGCCACACAGCTCTACGTGGATCTGGGAGTGCAGCCCATGCTCCAGAAGGTGCTCCACCGATCCCTGTCTCCATGAAGGTCCTGTCCTGGAATTGCAGGGGCCAGGGTACAGGTCCTGTCCTGGAATTGCAGGGGCCAGGGTACCCCTTACAAACGACAGACCCTGCATTGCTTAGTGCGCGACGAAAAGTGTGACATTGTCTGCCTGCAAGAAACAAAATTACAGCAGACGGAGACTCAGACTCTCCAGTGGCCGGGGTGGCACAGCCACCAGGCACCCAGCAGGGGGCGCGCGGGTGGCCTCGCGATCCTCACCAAGGCGGAGTCGTACGCCTTGGACACGTCTGACTGGTGCATTACGGTGCACCTGCCGGGGCCAGACGTGTGGGTTACCAATGTGTACGGCGCCCAAGGATGGCAGACGCGGGTTCAGGAGCTCTACCGGGTCGCGGCGCTGGTTCCCAAGAAGGCCTGTTGGCTATTAATTGGCGATTTTAATCAGCGGCTCTTCTCCTGGGAAAAGACCGGCGAATCTTGGGCTGAGCCCCCTGGGGTAGCGGAAATGCTTGCCCTGTTACAGCAACTTGAGCTGACGGATTTGGAAATTACCGGCTGTAATTTCACCTGGAGCAACCGTAGACAGGGCGCCGCGAGGGTCCTGTCCAGGATTGACCGCCTGTGGGCCAGTGAGAAGATGTTGACGGAGTGGGACCTCCAGGCTTACGGAGGTGCACGAATGGCCTCCGATCACAGGCCCATTTTCTGCACTCTGGAATGTGGGGAGTTTCAAGGGCCGTGCACCTTCCGTCTTGAGCACACCTGGACCAGCAAACCATGGCTCAGAAAAATGGTGCAGGACATTTGGCCAAATTATAATGCCCCGGGGGACCCACGTGATTTTCTCAAGAACGGTTTGAAAGCACTGAAACAGCAAATTAAAAAATACAGCCCAACAGAAAAATATCGTTTCAAAACTTGCCGAACTCAATTGCAGGCAAAACTAAAGGCAGTTCAAGTGCAACAGGAGCAGCACGTGAGAGAGGCCGACCACGCGGGGGAGGAGCTCGCCATCCAGGCCGAGCTTCAACTCCTCCACCATGAGGAGGAGGAGTACTGGTGCCAAAGGGCCCGTATACAGTGGCTGCGGGAGGGAGATCGGCACACAAAGTTTTTTTTCTCCGCCGCGAAGGCCCTCCGCGGAGCTCGGAATGGGCCATTGCAGCGCCTCCTGCAGGACGAGGCTCCTCCGCGTGCCGACAGCCTCCTGCGGTACTGGCATCCAACGATCCCCATTTCGGTGCCCATGGAAAAAGTTTTAAATCGGGAAGATAATTGCAGACTATTGCAGCCTTTCACGCGCCAGGAGCTACACGCGGCGCTGCAGAAAATGCCTGCGAACAAGGCGCTAGGGCCGGATGGATGGCCCATTGAATTCTTTTCAAATTTCGAGGAGGTTCTGGGGGGAAACCTGCTGGACGCGTTCAACCACATGTTGGCTTGGCGACAGGTCAGAAACGAAATAAATTGTTCACGCGTGGTTTTAATCCCGAAAACAGAAAATCCCACTTCCCCAGGCCATTTCCGCCCCATGGGGTCTGCAATTCTCTGCTGAGACTTTTCTCTCGCCTGCTGGTGGACAGACTGTGGCCGCTCATGACCCGTCTCGTTGGTAAGCACCAAGCAGCTTTTCTGAAGGGCCGTTACCTTCAGGACCAGGTCCTGTTGCTTCAGGAAATCCAGCACTCCCTTAGTAAGGCCAAACTTTCAGGCCTCTACATCAAGTTAGACATTACCAAGGCCTACGACTCCGTCAGCTGGGCCGCCTTAAAATCAGTTTCACTTGCCAAAGGGTTTGACCCCGCCTTTGTTGAACTCTGCCTACAAATACAGCAGGGAGGACGCTATTCGTTAGACATTGATGGGCAATTGTGGGGCTTTCAGGGAACAGGCCGCGGGCTTCGCCAAGGAGACCCGCTATCCCCACTCCTCTTCCTGATGGTGATGGATCTCCTGCACACCTACTGCACAGCCGAAGGCGTCCAGGGGTTAAATGTGCACGGCATCCATTGTCTCACTGCACATTTCGCGGACGACACCATGCTGTACACCAGGGCCGCGGTCCCGCAGGCCAGGGCTATTCTGAGGGCCCTTGATCGGCTGCACAAGGAAGTGGGC
>MNCI01028025.1:405816-415882 GCA_015680685.1 Gnetum montanum | reverse complement strand
GCACCACCGAGTTCTCGGGCAACTCGGCAACGCTCGCTGCGCTCTGGGTCTTGTGGCGGGCCAGAAATGACTGCATCTTCAACGGTGCAGCACTCCCCCCTGTGAGCAGCCTTTGTACGAAGATCGCTATGCTCTGGCGCGAAGTTACCTCCGCCATGGCTCCTCACACACCACTCGAACCTCACAAGCAGCAGGCACGAACGAGGCGGGGCGTCAGGGGGGGCGCCTCGCATGGACAGCCCAACCACCACGACTTCGCTCAGGGGCGGACCAAGAATCAAATCCAGATCCCGGCAGAAGAGAGACACGAGGTTACTGCTGAAATCAATGACCTACGGGGGAAACGAACGCCGAACCCACCTCTGCAGGCCTGGAAGACAAGCACCCCCAACCGTAGAACCGGCATTGCCCAAATTATCGAAGAATTCAGACGCCGCAGGGAGGAAGGGCCGGGACAGCCCAGCAAGAATTAAGTCCAGGTTACCGCCCCATGGTTGGTAGCTGCCGCTGGTTGAAGAAGTGTCAGGGGCGAGGTCTACAGTCTGCGCAGTGTGGGTGGGCAGTCTCTCGTGGGTGGTCTGGGAGCCAGGGGTGGAGTCTTTCTTGACGGGAAAAATTTGGGTGGTCCTTTTGGCTGCAGATTGGGCCGTCTTTCTTGACGGGAAATTTTGGGTGGTCCCTTTTGGCTGCAGATTGGGTGGCCCTTTTGGCTGCAGATTGATCTTGGTGGGGTTTTCCCTGTCCGGTGGGGCCAGCAGCCCTGGCCCACGCTGTACCCATGTATAGCTCCTCCTTTTTTGATAATTAATATAGCCTGACCTTTATCAAAAAAAAAAAAAAAAATTTAGAAATGCTGCAGCATTCCACAAATGCAATGTGAAACAATCACAAGCTTGGTTAGTGTGGAAAATAAACAAAGATCTAGCTCTTCATAGAGGTAAATGGTGAAAAAGAGCTCATGTAGCTTACTCCATTTAACAATGATTATGATGATGATGATTAAGGCTAGTATGATAACAATGACAAATGCAAATATAGTAATTTAATATACTATATGCTAAAAAAACAATCATAATATAAAATTTAATATATATTTAAATGATATTTCAACAAATAGAACTTAGATTTCATAAAGGTATCATCATAATCATTATATTATTTTTGGGTCTCCTACCTCCTACAAATATATTATAATCTTATAAATTATTTCTTATTTATCTTATACACTATTGGACAATTACTGAGGATGTAATAACCTTGTATAAGAGAATAGTATGTTTCTACAATTTTCTCTATTTTTTATGCTACACATTTTCATAAAAATTTATTAACTCTAGTAAAATAATATGTAACTTATTAGCTAGTAAAGAAATTAATTCTTATAACTAAGTTGTTTCTCTCTTAGGAAAATGGATTATGAAATGCATTGATGAAGATGATGTTTAGATGCACATTTTAAGAAACAACTTATACAAGGGAAACATAATAACAATTGGTCTTCTAATAACTTTGTTTATTGTTTTCTTTTTCCTTAAGCCCTTTCTATTCCTAATTCTCTAATTCTTCACCAAATTTAAAAGATATAGTACATGCTTAGTAAGTATTGAAATTATAATCATATTAGTGTTTCAGAAGATATGCTTAAGCAAATTAGCCTATTGTAGCTTCCTTTTAATGAAGGAGCTTGGACTACTCATTCATCTAGATTGTATACTACTTGGAGTAAATTCATCACTAAAATTTCATGTCTATGTATGCATGATAGATGGATTACATAGAAGAAGGCTTCTAGCCTCTTTATCAAGGTCTTCCTATCAGCACTCATTTTCAACATATGGGAATTGTTTCTCCTCAATTTCCTCTTTGTGGAAGTAAAATCTTATTTTCTTATGCTTTTCTTGAGTGTCTAGTTGCTCAACATGCTTGGAAATGGACATATAGAATTATTAACAATTTTCAACCAAGCATTAATAGTATTATTCTTAGTGATAAACCTACTTTGTCTACTTTATTTCTTTACATTTAAAAGTATCTTCAACCGCTTGTTCTCTATTCTATTTGGAAGCCTTGGTGTGTAGTAATTTTCCAGCATTAAGAGCATAACTATGATATTTCTTTAGGAGTTAAATATCATATTTTCAAAGATGTGGTTTTTCAATAACAATTTTTAGTAAAAAAGCTTTCAATGAAAGTTGAACAATTAGGTTATTTTTTAAAGTATTAATGTCTTTTTTTATGGCTAAAGTTTGGAAAGTTATCAACTTCTAGTGCTAACTATTTAGTATTTCTAATTAAAGATTTGTTTTGTCTTTAGAGAGAGTTATCTCCTTCTCTTTATAGGAAATCCTTTGTAAGAAGTGAAAAATCATAAGGGAACTTCTAAACAAGGATAAGGCTTGATCCTTTTCCTACCTTAGTGGGAAGGTTTTTTAGGATTGGTTTTAAAGACGAAAATCTATGAAGGCATTCCAAAACTATTGAGTTTTTTCTTTAGAATCTCTCTTTTATGTTGTTCATCTAATGTACTTTAATTTTTTTTTATTATGCTCTTTGTTCATTATTTCTGATTGAAGATTTGTTCTTTCTTTAGAGAAAGTTGTCTCCTTCTCTTTACGAGAAATTCTTTGGTAAGAAGAAAAAACCTATAAGGGTACTTTTGAACAAGGGAAAAACCTCATACTTTTCCTACCCTAGAGGGAAGGTTTTTTATAACAAGGATGAAAACCTAAAAAGGCACCCCCAAAATTGTTGTGCTTTTTCTTTAAATTCTTTTTGTTATGTTGTTGTTCTAATGTACTTTGAATTTTTTTATTATTATTTGCTTTTTTGAAATTCAACATCATCCCCATCCCCAATATTTTTGAATTTTAATCACCCCTTCATCCACCTCCTCCTCTCCCACCTTCCTTCTAAAATTAAAATAAAATAATCTTGTGATCAAAATTTTCATATGATTTATTAATGTATTAGGTCAAGAAGTGGAATTTTCAACCTAAAGAATAATAAGCAAACGTTAAAATATGTAACATATGTTAAAAGAGTTCATAAATAAATGAATTTTAGATAATGAATTTAAAAAATTGTACTAATCCTATATGGTAAAAATAAATTAAAACAAGATATGTACAAAAAAAGGTTGATTTGGTTCTTCACTATCATGAAATTATAATGAAAGAAACATAAACAAGGGTATTTTCATTAATGGTAAAAAATATTTAGCATATGAAAATGTTGCTAATGAAACCTCAAGACCTCAAATTCCAAACTAAAAAAATGATAGCAATATTAATTTTTATCATGAAATTATAATATCTATCTAATAGATCCTATGGATCTTTGAACGTAATAAAGCTTCATTTCAATTTATTCATTCATTCAAATAATTTCTTGAGCAACATTCTATAAATCTTATATTATGTTATATTTTCTTCAATTTTTTGATTATCTACAAAGATCTCAAGTCTTTAATCATAACACAAATTTAGTCCTTTCATATTATCATATTATATATATGCAACATATTTTGTACAAAATATTTAGAACTAGTGATAAATCAATGATTAATGTAGCATTGTCCATAGACTCTTCTATTCATGTATCTATATTTCTTTTAACATACACATGAACTTACAATTATGATGTTGAGGTTTCAAAATAGGATGCCAATGGGTAGCTCCTAAAGGTTAAGATCCAAATAATATGCCCAAGTGCAAAAATGTCAATCATTTACCTTAAAAAGTCAATATCTTGGAGATCCTAAGGCAACATACCTTCAAAAATTTACAGGTTCAAAGAAAAAGAAAAAATGTGCAAGCAAATATTCCATGATCTTTTCATCTTATGCACTTGTTGTAAAGTATATAGCACATCATTCCATCCAACAATAACTCTACCTTGCAAAAAGAAGCATTAATGACGTACCTTCCAAACATTCTTTCCTTGATCAAAATGTGCATGTTTCTCTCAAGCCATTCTTTGTTCTTAAAACACAAGTCATAACAAAACTTTAAAAAAAAGGGTCTCTAAAAACCATTCATAAACCCTTAGAAAATTTATTGCTATTAAAAACTCTTAGCAAATCTTCAGAAAAAAAACCTCTAAAAACACTTAACAAACCTTACCAAAAATGTCCTACAAACCTTGTTCATATCCTTGTTTACTTTCTTTTCATTCTAGTAGTTGGGATCAAGATAGATTTACATTAAGAAAGAATCTAAGTTATTTGGTAGAAAGGTATGAAGGCCCACAAAAAGTTCACAAGTGACATTTTCTTTTGGTTTAATCCAGGAGACTATCTCTTTATAAAAAGAAACATGAGCACAAGTGGGGGCACAAGAACACAACATCTTTATTTTTGATCCTACAATGACATTTCAAAAATTTCTCCATTAGCTTTGATCAATTGACTAGTTTCTCTACCTTTGGAAACTATGCCTTGTTAATCTTTATAGTCAAATTTAAAACCTAAGTAACCAAATTTTGGAAAAAAGTAGAGGCAAGGGAAGAATAAGCACCTGCATATTACCTTAATCTATCTTGATTTGACATCAAAGTGCCTCATCCCCTTAGATTAATGAAGATCTTAAGCTCAAATGTGAGTGGGGTTGCTCACCTCTCTCACAACATGATCATTAGACATTTGTAGTCTTTTAAAAAATTGACTTTTTTGTTTGCAGATGATGAGCAGTGGAATAATCCAACACCCAACCATACAAGTCACAGGTATTAAAGCATGACCAAATCATAATCCGTGGATGAGGCAATGGGAATATGCTAGTAATGAATTTAAGTTCAAGACCATTGTCTTCCCACATGGAGCTAGTGTAGTCTACGTGTATGGTTTAGCTCATAGTGAGGTATATGATATGTTGATGTTGATAGGCCATTCCTCCTATCAAATATGGTAAAGTGAAAATAGTTTCTAAATTCGAAGGAAAATAGTAAATGAATCTATTCTATCCTATGATGATGGATATCTGATCCTGATTCTTCGTACATGCCTTGGACTCATGTAGTCATCACTAGGATTACGAAGTGTACCACTACTAGGTGTACTAAGCAATAACACTATTGGGTGTACCAAGCGATAACACTATTGGCTTACCAGATAGCTACACTTAGCACTTAAAATTAGTTGTATCCATACCGCTTACTTCAACATGTAAGATAAAGTGCTAGTAAAGGAAATGATTAGCTAAGGAATATAGGAACAATTAGTTTAAGTAAACAAAATGAAAACTAAGTGGATGCCGCATTGATGATAAGTAATCCTGATCTTTATTGCCGATCATGAATTGTGTCTAAGGATAATCCACTTGAATAGACTCTGTTCAATCACTTAACACCACACTATGAGCATACACTACTAAGCACTAAACACTAAAATCATGAAAACAAACTCCAAGAGTTATGTTATTGTGGAATGAAATCTATTACCAATTTGTGCACATAAGTGCTATATTTATAGACTAGCATGCATCCCACAATATCACATATACAATGACATGGCTAGTGCTATGATATCGTATATTTGATATCGTAGTCCTTCAAATTTTGACTTCAAAATTCCTAATGATTTTTTTTGCCCCAACATTCCTATGTTGTAGAGGATTATGAATTATTTGGTGAAAGAATTTTCAAGAAACTTTTTGATGGTCTATCTGTAGTATATTGTTAATCATGATTTCCCCTAATAAACCCTATATTTTGATTATTGTTTCCTGATCAGAAAAGGTTGTTAATTGCTATATTTTAGGGGGAGAAGCTCACATGAAATTATCCACTATTTTTGAGCCTTTTGTTGGTAAGTTTTCTTCAATTTTTTTCTCTATTCTCATGAAAAGTTGGGTGGGACTTAGTGATTATCTACATATGAATCCTTTATAAATAATGTAAGATATTTTTCCCTTATTGATATGCCCACTTTAAGTTATTCTTTCACTTAGCTCAATTTACAATTAGGGCAAGATAGAATCCATTGTCATTTGGATACATTCCGTTACTCAAAGAATTAGCTACATTGTTTTGCTACTATGTAGGGTTGTTCTCTTCCAAGAGTTTCTTCAAACCATTGGTCCATTTTGTTGGAAATTACTCTTTATCTAATTATTAGGCCTCTCTTTCACTTGAAAGTAAAATTCTTTATTAAAAGAATGAGTGATCATTGCTAATGATTTGTGTGCTTTGTTGTACACATAAGGAAACCTTGCATCATGCTCTTTTTCAGTATACTCTTTTTGTAATATGGTTTTTGAATTCTGGAGAACAAATAAAATTCTTTTAGAGATTGTCACTTGGATTGCTCTCTTACCATGAAAATCCCAAGCTTCCAATATCAAAGATTATGGGCCCCTTAGCCTATGTTCTACTTTGTATAAGATCATATCTAGATTTCCCGCACTTCACATTAGCACAATTCTACCTACTATAATAGCACCAAAATATCTTTATGAAGGTTTTCTTTTCCATTATGTCCCTACAATAATGGGCAAGTCTTATTTAGCAAAGTTTTTAAAGTCCCAAACCTTGATTACAAATGCATATTAGAATTCATGGGAATATTATTCAATGGAATAACTCAAACGAATATCAACTACACTCTACTTAAGATACTTTGGCACATCATGAAAAAGATTTACAAAAGGTTGTTAGTGGCATCTGGACCTACAACTACGACACAAATTATTTTTTCTAAATGTTTACACCAATTTTTTCTAGGAAAATCTTTATTAAAAGAATGAGGGATCACTACTAATGGATTGTGTGCTTTGTGGTACATAGAAGGAAACCTTGCATCATGCTCTTTTACAATATGCTCTTTTTGTAATATGGTTTTTGAATTTTGGAGAACAAATACAAATCTTTTAGAGATCCTCACTTGGATTGATCTCTTAACAAGAAAAACCCAAGCTTCCAATGTCAAAGATTATAGGCCCCATAGCCAATGTTCTACTCTATATAATATCATATCTAGATTTCTCACACTTCACATTAGCGAAATTCTACCTACTATAATTACACAAAAATATCTTTATGATGGTTTTCTTTTCCATAATGTTCCTTCTATCTTATGGGCAAGTCTTATCTAGCAAAGTTTTTAAACCTTCAAAGCTTGATTCCAAATGCATATTAGAATTCAGGGGAATGTTATTCAATGGAATAACTCAAAAGAATACTAGCTAGACTCTACCTATGATACTTTGGCACATCATGAAAAAGATTCGGAAAAGCTTGTTAGAGGCATTGGGCCCTACAACTACAACACAAATTATTTTTTTCTAAATGTTTACACAACTACTTGCTAGTAAAATATTTATTGAAAGAACGAGGGATCATTTCTAATGATTTGTGTGCTTTTTGTACACATAAGGAAACCTTGCATCATGCTTGTTTTCAATATTCAAAGGTGTGTGTTTATTGGGAGAAAACCTTTCAATGTATGGACATTTGGATTTGACCTAACTCAACTCTTGAAGATGTACTGAGCTTTTGATTGTCTATGATAGATTACGTGTAATACTTTCTCTTTGAAGGAACCACTATCATTCCATGTGTTGTTGCCTCATAAGCTTTGAATATCTAGCCCATTTCTTCCAAAAAGGAGAGTGTCTCTTAATTTAGACAATGATAAGAATGAGCTCTTAATACTTTGCATGTCCAAGATTACACAGCTATTATGCACTATTCGAAGATAAATCACTTACAAAATTTTGTTTTCTTTTTCGTTTTATCATACTTTTAGACTCTTTCCAAGCTCATACCTTTGATTATCTTTTTCATGTTGACTTTTTTGCACCCCAACCATTATAGATCCAAGTTTACAATTTCTCCTATTGAAAAAAAAAAGGCTTGCTAATACATTTTATAATAATTTTCTTAGTTTTTTTTTTCTTAAAATGAATTTCCTAGTACTTTCTACATAACTTACATAGGTGCTTATGATTATTTTGCATTGCAACCAATGAGATATATCTTTAGTTATTGTATCCCTTTAAAATATCATATTTGCTCTATGTCTTTAAAAACTACTTAGAGCCATTTGGTTTGGTTGAGTTTTGCTAAATTTTAAATCTAGCTAATGAATTGGTAGAGAAGGAAATCTGGGACTTTTAATGTTAGTAACATTCCTAAAATAATTCAAGCTAAGAGCATTTATGCCTTCACCTTTAATTAAGCTTATAATAAAAATATTTATAACAAGTAATAATCAAACCCACAACATATATACTAAATTGCAAACATTTTTCATGTAATATGTATCCTTGGTATCTGTTGAGGCCAACCTCACCCATGCTAGGCATAGGGCCTTGTTTGAACAAGTTTTATAAAAATAAAAAATAAAAACTAAAAATATAAAATTAAAAAATTAAAAATAGAGCACCATGAGCTTGCACATGGCCACTGCCCATGTGCTCGTGGGCTTCGTTGGCCCATAAAAAAATAGATTTTAAAATGTTGATCAAGCATCCACCCATGACTTATGACCCATGATGATTATCCTGTTTTGTTTTTTTTCTTTTGTAGCAATATGAGGAAAAAGGCAAAAATAATTCACAGCAAAGGTGGCTGGCAATTTAGGGTTAGGGTTTTCTCCTGCAGGGCCGCTATAAAGAGGGAGGAAGCTAGAGTTTAGAGGCAGCGAGGGGGGGAGCTGGTAGCCAACACCTGCGCCTATTCTCTGATAACGATCAGGGGATTTTCAGTTCACCGTCGGAGAGGATTTTCTATTCAAATAGTGAGCATTTTTGTTGTTGTTGTTGGTAGAGACCAAGCTGACACCGGGAAGACTAGTGGCTGAATTTTCCTTCTGCTTAGAGCACGAGATAAATTTTTACTTTTAATTTGAATTTTTATTTTGTGTTATTTATTTTACTCAAAACTACACACGTGTTTAATTTTGATTTTTATATGTTTCTCGAAACATAACAGAACGCTCCTAAAATCAAATTTAAGTTTTTAATATTTTGTTTAAAATATTGTTATTATTGTTTTGTCACATAGCCCTTTCCAGCTGAGACTATTCCTGGGTTTCCGTACCCATACGAGAGGCGCCCTAGGCGATAGTCTCCTAAAACGAGTTTTAACAGGTGTTGGCACTGTGTCCAAAATTTATGCATCAACACCTTTTTGGTGCTAGAAGGAGGGCAGTTTCCCAACCTTTTCTTTATTTTCCTTTTATGTTTCTTTTTCTTTAAAAAAAATTATCATATTTTTTTATTACCGTTTATTTAATTTTTGCCTCCCTGTTTTCAGTTTTATTGCTCTATGTTAGTTTCATTTTCAAATCTCTAATTTATATTTTAGCAATCCTTTTTAATTTTTTTTTCTAAAATTTAATTGAGGTGATTTAAATTATTTTACTTTTAATTTACTTTTCTGAAATTTTACAATTTCAATTTTACTTTTAAAATTTTTTAAAAATAAAAAATATAGCATTGAAATGTTTTTTTCCATTTTCTTTAATTTTCACAGTTTATTAGCATTTTACATTTTCTGTTATTTTTCATTTTATGAGTGACTTCTCTTATGGAGTATCTCAACAAAGAAATCATACTCCTACCCCTAGTTAACCAGCTACTTGTCAATTTACTTTGAGAAAACAGCAAGCTTCACTTTTTCCAAGTTCAATTCCTAAGAAACCTCGGACTAAGATGGCAGCCCATCAGCCCCCGGCTCCCTTAGTAAGAAACCCTTTTAACTTTCACAATTATCATGATATACCAAAACCCCTTCAAAACATAAACTTGTTCTTTGATCCTACAACCCCTACGAATGATGCCCGCCAACACATACAATGTTTTGAAACCTTATTAGAGATCCACAACATTATACATAATGATGTGGCATGCAGGGTGTTTGTAACAACATTTAGGACCAAAGCAACCCAATGGTTCTTAATGCTTCTTGATGCCTCTATTAACACATGGCAAGAATTCAAAAATAAATTTTTGAATCAATTTGACAAATTTACAAGCCCTGCTATTACATCAAATAACTTTACCAGCCTAAGGAAGCTACCTGGGAAAAATGTTAGGGATTATAACCTTAGATTCCTTCATCAACTTGC
>MNCI01028025.1:310472-405508 GCA_015680685.1 Gnetum montanum | reverse complement strand
ATTCAATCCATTATAAACCCAAACGGGACATCAAATTCTGTTGAACCACCAACCAAAACTCAAAATCAGATGACCCAAATACTCATTTCATTACAAAAACTATCCAATGAAGTGGTTGAGCTAAAGAGAAATAATAACAAAGGCCCTATACAACCAGAAAAACCAAGTGTATCAATCAACGATGATTATTGCCGTCTTCATAATACAAGGCAACATTCTGAAAAGACTTGTCCTCAATTCATGGCATTGTATGGTGACAATACCCAAGGGCAACAAAATGGAAAAACCCCTATCATGGTTCTTGATGTACCTCATGAGAGAGAAAATGAAGAGGTTTCTGCATTAGAACATGTTATGGTAGGTGACCCTAATCCACACAACGCTCACTACTGCAAAATTAGTGACATTATGAATGCCACACAACAACAAACTAGGAACAATTTCTATACACCTTCAAACAGAAGAGTTCCTAGTCAAAACAATGGAAACAATCAATCCGGGTCATCCCAAGTAATTGCCCCACAACGACCAAACCCCCCATTTGTACTTAGGAGAGTTCCATCTCAACAAGAAGCCAAAGATGAATATAAGAATTATGATTTGGTTGAGGACTTAAAAGGATTTAAAGCCAACATTTCGATGTATGACCTCCTACACTTTAACGAAATGAAAGAAGTGATTCGGGATATGGTTCATATACCTGTAGCCCAAAGAGAAAAATCCCCAATTCCCGAAAGGCAAGTTCACTTTGCAGAAAGTCCTAACACGTTATCAGTACAAAACGTGAATAATTCCATGTCTAGCAAAAAGGATCATCCCCCTTTCCTAACCACTTTGATTATTTTAGGAAAGAATGTCCATAACTGTTTAATGGATTCAGGTGCAACTGTTAGTGTTATGCCTCTTGACGTTTGTAACGCTTTAGGAGCACAAATGATACCACAAACTAAAAGTGTGATTCAACTCGATGGATCTAACGTACCTATGGTAGGGTTATTAAAAGGAGCAAAGGTACAACTTAAGCAATACCCTACATTTACATGTTATACGGATATCCTAGTAGTTGACATGAAACCCACATATGGTGTGCTCTTATCAAGGACTTTTGGAGCTAAGTTTGGGGGCTTCTTTAGGTCAGATTTCTCGGAATTATTGATCCCTATCAAAGGAAAATCTGAATACATGACTATACCCCAAGAACCCTTCTACAAACAAGTAGTAACAAACTTGGATCAACAAAATCAATCTTTGGAAGATCGAAATGCTAATCTTTATGTTGGGGTTATTGAGGTTGAGTGTAGTGAACATGTTGAAAATGACTATGTAAGTGGAACTACAAAAAGTCCTATCTCTTATGCAGACCCCATCAAATCCTATCAAAGTTCTAGAGAAGGTGAAGAAAACTATGGAGACACCTTGCCTTATCAACAACACGATGGATTTTGTCTAAGTGATCCACCACCTTTAGGGGAAGACAAAGATATAAATAAGACCTTACCTCTTAAAACATTTGAAGGTGTGCTAAATTTTAACAATACATCCATGAAAAATTCTCCTAGTAAAGCTATATCCGATGACCCACCAAGACCTAGACCTATCATTGAAATTTATATTAAGGAAAAACTTTATAGAAAACGATCATGCAAGATAAAAGTAGGTCTTGATTTTCATAATCTTAAGCATCAACAAATTGTCAAGAGATGGTTCAATAAAAAACATCCAGCTAAAAATTTTCAAGTAGGTAATCTAGTCCTTAAGAGGGATAGAATGTCTGGTCAAACTAGCCCTCAAACTAAGTTTTCCCCTATGTGGTCAAGTCCATTCCAAATTGGAGACATCACTACCCTGAATGTGTTTAAGATTGCTGATTTGCAAGGATATAGGTTGAATAGGAATTTTAATGCATTTCATTTGAAATACTTCTACTCAGGTACCCCATGTGGGCATCTGGTAGATTCTTAGTTGCATTTTTTCTTCCCCCGCCCCCTTTTTTTTCTTTGCATTTTATATGTATATTATTGCATTTACATATTTTGCTTGCATTTTCATCATTTCCTTCTTAGCATATTGTTTTGATTATTGTGTTCTTCATATGATTTTAATAATCATTGGTCATTTGAGTTACTTGATATTGGGTCATCTTAACACCATTGGAAAATAATGTAGGTATAATATAATTTACTATTACTATGATATAATGCTATAAAATCCGCTTTATATTTTATACTGTAACTCTTTCCAATTGATTCCAAGGTTTCAGTTTATTTGTTATGTTTGATTATGGAGCATTTGATTTATACAAACTTATCATGTTATCATCATGATCATGTGAGTGTAGGATATGTGATGTTGGAGAGTGGTTAGTCATAATTACTAGGTGACCTTGGAAAATTCTATCCTTTCCTCTCATAAGCCCAAGCCCTCAGGTATGATGATCCATGGCTATCCTGTGAACAACGGGGTGAAGTGTGTTCATTTCTACTTGAGAACCCTTAGCCACCCAGGAGACCTGCTATGATGCCACCAATCAAAGGCACATACACGAGGGTTGAACTGTACCATGGGCAAAGTTTCCAAAAGGACCATGCTCTTTGGCAGTGTAGCTAATTGGCCAAACTCATGTTGGAATTCCTACCTCAAGAATGAAGTACACCATGAGCAAAGTTTCCTTTAAAAAACAAAAAAGAAGAAAAAAAACCAAAACAAAAAAATGAGGACCGTGTTCATTGGTAGTGTAATAAGTTTTTGAGTGTGATGGGGTCTGGTAGCAATCCTCACCCTAACCTCTGTTTCCCCTTTTAAATTTAAGTTTTTCAAAAAAGAGAGAAAAAAAAAAAGACCCAAGGAAAAATCTAAAAGTTGTGGCTTACTATAATCTAACATGAGCTTTAGCTCATCCCCCTCATTAAGTTAAGTATAAGTTACTTGCTCAAAATAGTCTGCATACTTTTACTGTTACCTTGTGAGAATATTGAGAATGAGAGCTTAAGTATATATATATATATATATATATATATAATTACACATATATATTTATAGATCTTAGTCAAAATAACAATAAATTATATATTTAGATTTTAATGGTTGTTTGAATGGCCTATGTCGGTGTCTTTTTCGATTATTTGGTTATTTTGATCATGTTTAGAACATTATAGTTTACTTTCAAGTTTGCATTTCTTGTTTCATGTTGTTTTTGTTTCCCCACCATTTGCATTTTCATTCAAAATTATCTAGTTCTTGCACTTGCATGCAATCTGTAGTTTGGGGGCTAAGTGTTGAGGCAAACCTCACCCATGCTAGGCATAGGGCCTTGTTTGAACAAGTTTTATAAAAATAAAAAATAAAAAATAAAAATATAAAATTTAAAAATTTAAAATAGAGCACCATGAGCTTGCACATGGCCACTGCCCATGTGCTGGTGGGCTTTGTTGGCCCAAAAAAAAAACATATTTTAAAATGTTGATCAAGCATCCACCCATGACTTATGACCCATGATGATTATCCTGTTTTGTTTTGTTTTCTTTTGCAGAGATATGAGGAAAAAGGCAAAAATAATTCACAGCAAAGGTGGCTGGCAATTTAGGGTTAGGGTTTTCTCCTGCAAGGCCGCTATAAAGAGGGAGGAAGCTAGAGTTTAGAGGTAGCGAGGGGGGGAGCCAATAGCCAACACCTGCGCCTATTCTCTGACAATGATCATGGGATTTTCAGTTCACCATCGGAGAGGATTTTCTATTCAAACAACGAGCATTTTTGTTGTTGTTCAAGAGCCGCAAGTCTCTCGCAGGATTTTTCTATTCAAGAGCCGCAAATCTCTTGTGCACGAAACAGACGCATTTTCTTTCCTGTTTTCTTTTCTGCCCACATGGTAGAGACCAAGCCGACATCGAGAAGACTAGTGGCTGAATTTTCTTTTTGCTTAGAGCACGAGATAAATTTTTATTTTTAATTTGAATTTTTATTTTGTGTTATTTATTTTACTCAAAACTACACAAGTGTTTAATTTTGATTTTTATATGTTTTTCGAAACATAACAGAACGCTCCTAAAATCAAATTTAAGTTTTTAATATTTTGTTTAAAATATTGTTATTATTGTTTTGTCACATAGCCCTTTCCAGCTGAGACTATGTATCCTCAGGTAGCCAAATTACAAAAGAACTGCAAAACTCGAATAGACGTCTACAAGATCTTGTTTCAAAGTCGATAACAATAATAGGGCTCTATGTAAACATAAGCAGAAAAGAAAACACTAACTAATTAAAAGAAAATGAGTCCGTATTAAGCAGTTAAAACTCATTGATAGATAAGGGACCTTGGTGGACATAAATAAAAAAATTTTCAATCTCAAAACTCATTGTTAACTTTTAAAAAAATCAAAATTCATTGTTAACTTAAAAAAATATCTGTACACATGGCATGGCAGATAAGGGAAAAACAGGAAAATTTTTAATAAAACTTTTATAGCCCATCTTTCATTCCAACTTTTAATAAAAATTTTATAGCATATATGCAAGCAAGACAACTCATTTCTAACAAATTATGGTTTATAACAGCAATTTATAAGAGTAATAAATTCAGCGGGTTCTGGCTTCTGGAAAGGTTAGAAGTGACATTTCAATGGCTAGAACCAAAGCTTTTATGCAAGTACTAGACAAACAGTAAAACATGGGGAGGAAAATGTAGAAACCTAATCTCCTGGTTAAAAAAGGTTTTCAATGTATCTGTGGCACAAATGTTTCTGTAATATTAAAACTCATGACACATTCCTTACAGTTTCTTTACGATCAAACTAAAATTTCGTGTCTGCTCATCCAAACCTTCCTATCTATGAACTAAACTTGGAAGATCAAAAATACAAAGAGCATTAATGTAAACAAGCTTTTGTAATACGCTTATAGGTTGTTTATAAGGGCAAGTTTCCACTTCAAAATAATAATCAATTGCAAAATGCAAGAATAACATGGCCTATGATTCCAACAAAACACTGATGGAATGAAGAATTATCTATCCTGAATGCTATCCTGCAAAAGGATCATAAAGCTTGCATCACCGTTTTTTTTTCAGAAAAAGGTCGAGAGAATATATTCCAAAAAAATAAGAGCTACACAGGCGCGTAGCGCGGACCATAAACCGCTGGTCCCACACCAACCAAGATAGAAACCGCACCAACCAAGACAGAAACCGCAGAAGGACAGAAATGACCCCCCAAGGGCCTAACCCTCCCCCACCGCAGGCATCCCCGCAGGCAGGTAGGCACCCGTGCACCACAATCACTGCTGGCATCATCCCCGGTTGGCAAAAAGCCCCAATCCCAAACCCTTACCCAAAGGTACAAACCAAGCTTGCCAGCCCCAGCCCCCCCGGAGAGCACCTTCATGGTGATACGATCAAACGTTCGTTCGTAAACCTCTCAGAGTGTGGGTTGCACTCCCAAATCAACATACAGTTGCGCGATCTTGTGCCGGGTGTGGCTACTTTCAGGGCGACCCGCCTTGGGCGCCTGCAGAGAGACCGCCATCCCTTTCTCGCGCAGCGTCCCCAGGAAACCGGAGGGGGTTTTGGGACGCGTCGAACCCCGACTGGTGGTGATCCAGTCGGTCAGCGATGGTGGGGACTGCCCCCCTTGCGACGAACAAGCCCCCCTGATCTAGGGGGTTTGGGGGGAGCCATTGCAGCGCGTCCTGGCCCCCGCATCAGATAGGGCTTCCGCCCCCTTCTTGGCACCGTCAGGAGCTGCACCCATCACGCTGAACCTGCCATCCTAGACCCCAGCCACAGGTCTCCCACCGCACGAGGTCCTAGAGGGTCCGCTCCCCTCTCCGTCTTACCCAATGATGGTCGTACCAAGCTCGGATGTAGCCCCCTCCAAACCCTGCTGAATCCCGACCGAACTTTTTGCTGCCCTTACGGGCGCCATCGAGCCCTTGTTGGTCCCCCAGCCCTTTTTTCAAAAAAACTGCCAGCTGTTATTAAGCTCGGGGCCATTACAGCCCTGTTTCGCAGGACCATCCCGCCGCGCAATGTCCGCCGATGAGGTCGTGACCTCCGTCGGCAGGTTTTCGAACTGCACGTGAACTCGCTCTTCCCTGTGGTCAATGTCCAGCACCAGTTCTTCAACGCGGTCCGCGAAGTGCAAGGACCTTCACACACAGAATCGTGCAAAGCCCAGACGGTCCATCGCCTCGGTGAACTGGTCAAATTTAATAAACTCACCGAATAATGCAGCCGTCGATTGCAGGAAATCTGTCGACCAGTATTCCAAGGGAAGTCTGTGTAGCCGGACCCAAATCGGCGCCCGTCCAAATAGATCTTTATCACGGTGTGCTCCTGGGTGCCAGAGGGCTAGCGCCAACCCCCGCACCCCGTAAAACCAAGCCCCTCCAGCAAGATGCGTTCCTTGTCTGCCGCCGAGGCGAAGCAAAACAGGAGATGGTCCTCCGCGAGACATTTGACAGTCACTATCTAGCCCCCAAACGGACCGGACCCATCTCCAAATCAAATCCATTCGTGGCCTCGCGCCCGCTGACACAAACTTGCCGATCAGGCTGCACTCCAACTATTTCAATGTGTCCGCGGCCGGCGGCCCAACCTTTATCCGCAACACCGTTCCCTCCCGCGAGCAGCCGGCAAACGCCCCCGAACAATTGAGAGCGACCTGCGGGCCCTCCAACGCGTCCACCCTCACGCCGCACACCTCCGTTGACGCCTGGGTATCCAAGCCCGCCTGTGCCACCGTGGCACGCGGTAATGGCGTGTTCGCCGATGGCGGCAGGGACGCCTGAGCCGCCGTATCCAACAGGGCCCTCCTGGCGTCCGCTGCCAATGGCTTCATTTCAAATTTCAGCCAGCCCCACCTCATCCCGCCTCATCATAAAGTTCTTATTATTAGTTCGCTGGTCACCGTTATCACCGTGTTATCTGGTGATGTTGCAACTCGCATGACGATCATAAATCCACCACCTACCCAACCAATGGAGGTTCCAGAAAACAAGAATAATAACCAGAAAAAAAGAATAATAAAACAAGAATAATATTATTCTTGTTTTCTGGAACCTCCATTGGTTGGGTAGGTGGTAGATTTATGATAAACACCCTTGCATTTCACAATGTTCCTGACAAATACCACACCAATGCATACAACAATGCACCATGCAAGGATCACATGGGGAATTCTGCACATATTTTAACAAAACACTAATAAATATTCAATCCCAAAAAAACGTGAAGCCTCAAACATTACAAGCAGACAGCCTGATTCTATAACTATTTTTAAATGGTAGAGCATTAAATCGTAAATTAGACAAAGTTTTGGTATGAATCCAGCAAATATACCTTCTAATAAATATACAAAAGATAAAGAGTCGTATCCACGACTATCATATCTCGGGATTTTGTTCTACCCACGTACCATAAAATGATACTTCCGTTGTAATTCTTGTCGATACAGACTTGTGTAGATACCACACATCCACCAAGTAAAGAACAACCCTTCTCCAATTAAGAATGCTGCACGGGGATTTATGCCAGAAAATGCTGCAGTTACTATTCCTAGGGCAATCCCTCCCTCTACAAAAATTGCATGGCATGTGCATGGTGCAGTCCAAGGAATGTCTTCTCTCATCCTTTCAACATTGCCGCCAAAAAGTACACAGGGACATAAAAACCCAAGGCCACCCAAGAGTTTTCTAGATAAATTAATCAGATTGGATATCTGATGTATAAAAAAGACTACTATAAAATATTTCAAGTGTAGCATGAAAATGGCAAATTTTGACTGAAAATGAGGTTTTAACTTATTGGTAAGAATCTTTTCTTTGTAATCTTAGGTCATATGTTCAATTCCACTGAATAGCACTTAGTTATAATTTAAAGAATAAAAATCTTTGAAAGCAGCTCTATAAAAGGAATTCTGAAACTGGTGAGATAGCTCCAAGGGGTCTCAGTGGCCTCGGTAAAAAAATTTTGTGGTCATAATAATAGGGCCTATAATGTTAAATAATGTGGTCATGAACCTTCAATTTGGCTCTTCATGCATAGCTACCACTTGAATTTTCAGATGGGGTATTTGCTTAGCAGTAAGAGTCTTGGCATAAAAAACCTAAAGTTTAAATTTGAAAATAATAATGGATGAATCTGAGCTGAAATTCAATTTCTTTATAACTGAATCAAGACTTCAATTTGTGTTTTTTCTTTCTTTAAGAAAAACATCCCATACATAGATATCCAAAAAGAGAATATTAAATAAGGTAAGACAAAAGGATGAATCAATAATTACAATGGACTGAAAAAAAAACTAAATGCTTTAAATTTTCAATGCAATTTTAATATATTTTAAGCTCACATACAAGAATCTCCACCTTAAGCCAAAACTACCTTTTGCAAAGACATTGGCAGTAACCTATTGTTGTGGCCAACCTCGCCCATGCTATTGCATGGGGCCATAATCAATAAAACTATCTTGTAAAATTTATATTGTTTCGCCAACTAATGTTAATGTGTGGAAGGTGGATTGACATGTAGGAAGGTGAACCAACGTGTGGGGAGGTGAACCGATGTGTAGGAAGGTGAATTGACATGCAGGGAGGTGAACCAACATGTGAGGAGGTGAACTAATGTGTAGAAAGGTGGACTAACATCTGGGGAGTTGAAACGTCACTAGCAGGCAGTTACAAAGCAGAGAACAAAGGCAACGTTGGGCCGAGTGGGGGGGTGGGGGTGAGCCAAAGGAAAGTGAAGGCCTCCTTAACAAATTGGACTATCTTCTCCAATAGCTGCATTTTTCTCCATTGAGGTGCATATAAAAGGGTAGGTGGGTCTCCAGTGGTTGGGAAACTAGTGGACAATGATTCTCTCTCTCTCTCTCTCTCTCTCTCTCTCTCTCTCTTTTCCTATATTTCTTGGGGAAACAATGGTGCAGCTGATATGCACAGATGGTAGGCATGGTAGGTGGGTGTTGCTGTCCTATTTCTTTATTATTGGCAATGAATTGACAATAGTCAGTAGTGGTAGAAATGCATGGATGATGGTCAACAATCTTAGCAACAAACCAAGAGGCAGTGGTTTTCTTTTTCCTTTTCATAGTAGACCTATGACAGCGGTAGATGTAGGACTAGAGATAGTAATGTGTCTATCAACATGTGATAGCAAGATTTGGTGACTTGTTCTCTCTCTCTCTACTATGGTGTTCCAACAGTTGACAGTAGCAATTGCAAGCACAGGTTCTATAGTTCCATTTTATTTTTGTTAGGTGGTGCATCCATGGTAGGGTTCTCTAAATAAGGAAAAATTTTCCTTTCTCATGCTAGTGACAGGGCACATTCTATCTATGTGTTAAAGATGCATTAGTAGGCCCCTTCATTCAACCTCTTCTCTCTCTCTCCCTCCACTAGTAGCTACAGGCAATGTTGGCTATGGAGCGTCCACAACAGACTGCCAGTGAATGATCACATTAGCCACAAAGCAAGGAAAATTTATTTTGGTTACCTTTTCTATTCTTGAGTTCAAGACACTCATTCCAATTAAATTTCCTATTTTTAAAAATATTTTCAAAAAGTGACGTAGCCCTCTGCAGGTAAGACTATTCCTAGGTTTTCATATCCATACAAGAGGTGCCATAGGCAATAGTCTCCTCAAACGAATTTTTTCCTAGGTGTTGGTGCGACAAAAATTTATGCATCAACACCTATAATCTCCTTTTTTTCTATTTTAGCAAACAACAAACCCTCACATTAGCTATACCCTTTAAATATTGTAAAATTCAATGACCTGCTTCCCAATACATTTTTTTGCCAATTCATGAATTTACAATAATGCTCCTTTGAACATTCTGCATAATGCTCCTTGATCTTCTCCGATTCTGCTTCCACCTCGAACTTGGCTTTCTGAACAACCCCCAACTGCTTCAATGTTTCATTAGCCTTCTATTTGCTCAAATCCAAAAAAACCATAGTGGCTTCCTGAACCTCCTTTTGAAGAAAATTATATTCTTCCTTTGAAATCTTCACCATGTTTCATCTAGCTTCTTCTAGGATGAAATCTTGACCAATTTCTCCTCCAATTCTTGGATCTTCCATCAAGGTAGTAGCCTCATTGAACCTCAAAACCTCATTCTTTTGTGCAATGTTCTGCAACTTGTTGTCATTGTCCATCAAGGAATCCTTCAAAGAAAGTATCTCCATCTTGGAGTTCTCTATAGCATTCATCTTTGCAACTATAGCATCACTCTATGTTTTCTTCAAAGAATCCAGCAACCCTTTCACCTACTGCTTTGTAGCAAATGTTTCAGCCTTGGTTTGTTTGATTTACTTAACCAACTTAGCCTTCTTGTCAAACCATGCAATCATGAAGTCCTGAGCCTTTTCAGTGAGTTTCTGGATTTTAGAAAGCCTAACCTCAAGATCCTTAATTGCATAAACCTCCACATCTTTCTAGGTGACTGGGTCTAGTGCATACCATGTTTCAGAAACACAAGCTCAATAGTAAGCTCTTGGGCTCTCTATTCATTGGCTTGTCCTTGTCCATGGTGGCCTACTTTGCCTTTTGGATGGCCTTGTCCTTGGCCTTCAGGGTAATGCTGAGATCCTACATTATCCTCTATAGCTCCTATGAGGTATACACTAATGAAGCCACATCTAGAGCATGTTGCTTCTACACTTCCTCTAGCTACTACTGCCAAGCTTGTTCTTTTCTTTGCTGGTCTTCACTGGTGGCCTATTCAAGCTCATCTACTTTGAATGTCTCACCCTCAAGCATCTCCGCTATCCTCTTTTCTACTAGTAGTGCCCTACTCAATTTCAAGTGCTTCTTTGATGTTTTTCTGCTTCTTTTCAACCCTCTCTATGCCACATCATAGTTTTGCCACATCACAGTTTTAGACACATTTTCAGCCACATATGCTTCTCCTATAATTATCTCTCCCAAAAGTTAATAATAATTTTCATGCTTTCTTCCTTCGATAATAATATGGGAGCCTTGGAAGATCCCTATTTTATTATCCTCACCATCAAATTTGCAACTAATTTTAACCCACTCTCCCACCGAAATAAGACTTTTCACCATCTTTGGTGCATGCATCACATTTATAAGTGTTCTCACTATTCCATCATGTGTTTTAATTTGAATTGTGCCATCACTTACAATCATTGTTTTATTATGAGTTCCTATTAAAATATTTTCCCAATTCATCATTTGATATTAATGAGTGGCGAGATACCCCTACACTCAACCATACGAATACGAGCGTAGCACGCACGATCCAGTCGACCTCTGTAGACTAAGTGCCTACATGCCCCATGGAACACTTAGGGTTAATTATTTGTTGTCTTCCCATACTTACTTGTAGTTGTCATGGTGTATGGTTACGTAAGTCCAAGGTATATGATTTTTTATACTTTTTATGTTTTTGTCTCCTACGCTAACAAGGCGAAGGGTTGAGAAACTAATTACTAACTCTAACTAATGAACTAAGTCTAAATTAACCTAGTGTCAGCATCCATTCCCACTTACTGTACACACCCTGAATTGATGCAACCATGGTTACCAAATGCTAATCGTTGCTAGGATCACCACGCGTAACACACGTGCTCGAAGTGGTTCTACTGAGGCACTTAACTAGGAACGAAGGGTTGAGAAGGAAAACAGTAAATAACTAATAAAGCAATAAATAACAAATAATAATAACAATAATAAAATCCTATTCCATGCACTGCAAGGTTTATCAGGAAAGCTCATCTTTATTGTCGTACACAAACTTGTGTTCAGGTACAATGTTTGCTCGAATAAAGATCTGTTTACTTTGGGACTCCTACTGTGGGCACATGGACAATATTCTATCTCTGGAGTGATCAATCTACCAAAGTTTCCCTACTGTCTAGCCTAGGATGAGGAAACAAGGGAGAGCCACCTCTTATTTATAGATATGATGGTGCACTGCGATATCGCATACGCGATATTGCAGGGAAAGACATGATATCGCGTACACGATATCGTGGCCCATGCAATATCGCATCCCATCATACCCCCATGACTAAATAAAAACTTGTCCTCGAGTTTGTTACAATAATATCAGGAAGGTATGAGATTATTTCCTCAAATGAAACTAATGGGATGACATGTGAATGGATCATCATTACAAGACACAACAAAATTGGTGTTCATGACAACAATGGTGAACACCTTATTACATTGACATCAGACCTTAGTTGGCAGTTGAGAAAGAGAGAGAGAAAGAAGTGTTGCTGTTGCGAACACCAAGATTACGCCTTTTCTTGTCCATTCATAAGCGCGTCATCAATCTTGCTCCTTGCATAGTTGCTTCAACACCGCTCCATTCCAAGTGCTCCTTCCAAATCTGGTCCATTGTTGCATGATCACCATCTGCACACACAACACACTCTTATATTAGCAAGGGTAAATGAGTCATCATGTAATTAATACCTTGCTTCAGTGTAAGTCCATTGGTTGAGTTGTGGTATGGCTGATATGGATCTGGAGATATAATAATGATGACTACAAAAGGTGTAGGGGTTAGGAGAAAATTGAAAAAATTGGGCCCCGTACCCCTATGACTAATTGCGAACCTCCAGTAGCAATATAATGGAGAAAGAATAAGAACAAGAAGATGGATAAAAAGAGACAACTAGGACATCAATGAAATGGATGTCAAGATGGAAATGAACAAAGAAAATTAATTGCAAAAATGTTAAGGGAAAGAAATTAATTGGTGCACCAAAGAGGAATGCCAATGGGTCCTCCCTCAAGTAGGCTCATTCCCTTAATGCCTTGACAATCCCACATTCAAAGAGTCCATAGGCTCTGGGAATGTCATTTGGAACAAGAGTTAAATTCTTAACCACAAGAATTTACCAAAAAGAAAACAATGTATCTACCAAAATATACACTAATGATACAACCGGCAATGAGGTGAACAATGGAAAGAAGGATGGAGAGAAGAGAATGGAATGGAGTCCCAAGAACAAGATGGCATATAGCCCCTTGTGTGTTTTATGATTAATACAACTTGGCAAATCTCATTCCAACTCTAGCCTCAAACCAACCACATCTAGTGACTTTGCATCAATGCATTTAGGCAAACCATCCACTTGAATAACAAGAATGCATCCTCCAAGAGCCACCACCATTCCAACGAACGAAGGAGAGAATGGAAAGTGAGATGGGCCTTAGTTAGAGGAAACATTTTTAGTTCCATAACCAGTGCTTGTAGCCCAATGTTATTTCATCTAAGGGGTGTGCTTTGAATTCTCACTTTTTCTTTTTTTTCTTTTTTTCTTCTTTTTTTTTTCTTTTTCTCTTACCTTTATTTTTTGTTTTTTGTTTTTATGTTTTGTATTTTTATGCGTGAGAACCACACCACCCAAGAGAATGGCCAACACAAATGCATCAAGTTCCCTTGAAGTCACACCCTTTTCAATCCTTGAATCCTTCCTTAGTTTGAGAAATACCCAGTCACCGATTCGTTAAAGTTCTTATTAGAAAGGGACTGCACATTTCCAAGCTAAGAGAGACCATAGAATTTGTGGATAGATGGATGAAGTGAACTCATTGCCTTCCATATCAGAAGAACATACCTTACTATCAACATCATAACCTTAAGGTAAAAACCAAACATTAGCAATCAATAAAAAAATAGTTCATACCATCATGAAGAACACTTATTGGGTGATGAACTTATAGGATGGGTAACACACACACAAAATGGAAAAGTATAACGATGTTGTAAAACAAAAACAAAAAAAGTTAAAGAAATTTGTAAAACAAAAACGTTTAAGACAAAAAATTGTAAAACAAAAACTTGTAAGAAAAAAATTTGTAAGACAAAAATGTGTAAAACAAAAACGTGTAAAACAAAAACGTGTTAAAAAAATGTGTAAAAAAAAACATGTAAAACAAAAATATGTTAAAAAATATGTGTAAAACAAAAAATTGTAAAACAAAAATGTGTAAAACAAAAACGTGGAAAACAAAAATGTGTAAAACAAAAACTAAAAAGAACTGAGGGCCTCCAATGATCAACATAGGTGGCCATATCCCCCATGATTGAATGGAAAGGGAAAGATCCGAAATAATGAGCATATGTTTGAATTTCGTAAAAGTGCCTAAATTCTTCCCATTGATGTTCTTATATTAAGGGGTGGAAGTTGGCGATGCGCATATTCCAATGTATCTATGCCTTCATTGTTAGCGTGAGTTTCCTCAATTCGTTCCGTGCATATTAGTTTGCTCTTCCTAATAGCTATCAACCATGGGGTGTCTACTAATGGTGTGGTTGCTACATATAGGCACATTTGAATTTTTATTTCTTGGGCACACTGATCACATGGAAGAAATGCTAAAAATTCTTCCATGTCATCACCCTCTGAGTCATTGTATGTGATGCATGGAACCTTCTTCTTCTCAATCTTTCCATATATATTTATCTTAGATATCTGCAAGGAAAGATTATGAATCCCTAGGTACGCATCTACTATACTTAGCCATGGCCTTTTCATTATAATTAGGAAGCCCCCTTCGTTGTTGTTAACTTCAATCACCAGGAAATCGGCTAGGTATGACCACCCACACATAGTGGTAATGATGTCATCCACCAATCCCAAGGGAATAGTGATGGACTGGTCAGCCAGCTCCAGTTGAATGTTTCTCTTCTTAAGTTGGGGCAGGTTCCAAGATTGATACATTTCTTGTGATATTAAATTGACTCCGGAACTTGAGTCAAGAAGAGCCTTTTGTGGTGTGTTCCTGATGACTTGTAGATAGATTAGGGAACTCCCAGGGTCAGATAGTTTCCTGGGAAGGTGGCCTACCTTGATCCAGTCTGTTACTATATGTGTTAACATAACTGTATGTGTACAACTCTGTTGGACTGAAGAGTGCTCCAAAGTTTTAGGAGATGGAGGAGTGTACCCAGACTCAACCGCTTGTTGTGAGAGCTTGTCTAGGCTTCTGGTTCTAAAGAAAGGTCTTCTCTTTTTATAGTTTTCAGAACCAGTAGCGGGTTGAATATTTACTGCTCTCGTAGCATTTCGTTGCTACGGTTGAGTAGGAAGTTCCCCTTGCATTGTTGGAGTAGGTTATATGAGAACTAAAGGTGGAAGAGGTACGGATAGAGTTGGAGAATGGTAGGTATGTGGGGTACCTCCCGAAGGAGAAGGAGTCCTTCTAAAATACTCCCCAACTTGGTAGTGACGTTGGGGAGTTCTGTGACCCATAGAGTCACCTGGAGAAATTGGCTGTTGCACATAATATCCATATGGGTCTGGCTACCGGTAAGGGTACTGTTGTGTTGGTAGTGGCATCCCCCATGACTGTGGGTTGTGGTGGAGTTCCACTTGGACAGTACGTTAGTGGTTGGTGGAACTGCCTTGGGTTACCTTGAGGATAAGGTAACCTTCTGGGTGTTTGCCATTGGTTAAGTCTCGGATTAAGTGCATACATCCTAGACTCTTGTAGATGTGAGATGATTGGACAACATTCCTTAGGATATTCATATTGGTAGATCTCACATCCATCATCATCATTTGTGTCTGAATCCACAACTTGATTGGAGATAGTAATTTTCCCCTTACCCTTGTTATGTGCAAGGCCTGAATCACTCCGCTTTGTCTTACCTTTGTCACTACTTCGTTCCTCCTTAGAATTTTCTACAATTTTCAAGACAGTTTCAAGTCTACAGTCTAAGGAATCCTAAAATTGGTCTACCTTAGCCAATACTTCTATTTTTAATTTTTGAATTGGTAAAGTCTTTCTGTTCACCAACTCTTCGAGTGGTAACTCATCCTCCTCATCACAAAATCTCACTCCCTTCTTTCAAAGGGAAGGATCACGGTTGTATTCTTCCGCACTTTTCCTTTTTCATAGCTCATCTTTTTCTTTTGCTACTTGTTCTAACAAGCGATGTACTTCATGGCCTCTAAGTTCTGATAGTCTCCCTTGGGCATAAGTCCCAAGGGTTCTTCTCATTTCATGCCTTAGCCCATCCACGATGTGGCAAAGTTATTCCAGCTGAGTGTATCCATGGCCCGTGAAATGATGTAACAATACATAGTAGTGGCCCATGGCAGCATCCAAGGGTTCATGGTTACCTTGCTTCCATCCTTGGATCTTCTTACGCAAATTAGACACTCTAGAGTACATTTGATACTTATCGTTGAAGACTTATAACATCGTACTCCACCTCCTGATGGTTTCCGACTCTAAGGACTAGTACCAACTCTCTGCTTCCTTAATGATTATCTTAGAAAACAACTTAAGTTTTTGCCACTCGTTCTCTATATTCTGCAAGGCGTAGGCATCGTGGAATGCCTATAAATGCTCTTGCGGATCTGAGTTGTATCCCCTTTCAAAGCGTGGGATATTGTTCATGTCTAAAAGTTTGATCCGACTATCCTTTTGATGCCTTGTTGGAATTATTACTACCTCCATGATATCGAGCATACTTTGGGTTGAAAGTAGGGGCTCGTCATGATCATCTCTTGCATGATGCCTATGATGTCTGCGTGGTTCCCTACTTTCCCTTCGTCCTTGCACTTGTCCTCTCTCTCGACTTTCCTATCAAGGTCTCTCATTTTTCCTACCTCTATCCTCATCATTATGTTCATGATGGTTGTGCCCAGATGTGGAAGGAGATATTGAATGGTGAGATGAAGGGGAAGAAGAAGGGGAACCATCGCCATGATGATGCTTCTTGACTTCTCTTCGACTGCTACGTCCCCGATCGTGATGATGATCTAAGTGCCCATCCTTTGCATGAGTTGTTGTTCCCTCTGTGAATAGTTGGCATTCATGAGGATCAGAACCACTATTATGTATCGTTGATAATAGGTTCTGATACCCTGCCTCCTCACTATCGTTAGGAGGGGGAACATTATTTTCTAGAGAACCCGTTATAACGGGTTCCTCATCTCCTATTTCGCTAAGGACGTGCAGACCTTTGCCCTTCAACAGTGTATGTTGGCTCTCCTGCCTTAAGTCGTTGATACGTTGTGCTTCTGTGGGATGATAATCCCTCATGTCAAAGTCTTCCACAACGTATTCAGCATATAATTCTATCATGCTAATCTGTGTCAAAGCACGAAAGAGCATGTTAGGGACTGATCGATCTAGGGGTAACACAATGTTACCTTGCAAATCTCTCCATCATAGCTATTCGTCTTGATGGAGGATAAAGGTAAAGTTTGGAATATACTCATCAGGATGAGTATAGACTATTTTGTATTGTTTAGGACTTGGCTGATTTCGGTTATGTGTTTTTGATTGCCGACTATTTTGTGTATTATCTCTAGGCGGTGAATTTCTTTTGTTAGAAGAAGATATTATTATCGGTGTGCTAATTACTGTTATATAATTTTTCTTATTTAATTAACCCGAAGGTTTGTTTAGGGTTCCAACGATGTGAGTGATATCCTATGTTCTATTCGGTGCACAAACACTTAGTCCCTGGTAATGGCGCCAATGATGAGTGGCGAGATACCCCTACACTCAGCCGTAGGAATGAGCGTAGCATGCACGATCCGGTCGAACTCCGCAGACTAAGTGCCTACACACCCCATGGAACACTTAGGGTTAATTATTCGTTGTCTTCCCAGACTTACTTGTAGTTGTCACAGTGTATGGTTAAGTATGTCCAAGGTGTATGATTTTTTATACATTTTATGTTTTTGTCTCCTATGCTAACAAGGTGAAGGGTTGAGAAACTAATTACTAACTCTAACTAATGAACTAAGTCTAAATTAACCTAATGTCAGCATCCATTCCCACTTGCTATACACACGCTGAACCGATGCAACCGTGGTTACCAAATGCTAATCGTTGCTGGGATCACCACACGTAACGCACGTGCTCGAAGTGGTCGTACTGAGGCACTTAACTAGGAGAGAAGGGTTGATAAGGAAAACAATAAATAACTAATAAATAAATAAATAAAAAATAATAAATAACAGTAATAAAACCCTATTTCATGCGCTGCAAGGTTTATCTAGAAAGCTCATCTTTATTACCATACACAAACTTGTGTTCAGGTACAATGTTTACTCGAATAAAGATCCATTCACTTTGGGACTCCTACTATGGGCACATGGAAAATATTCTATCTCTGGAGTGATCAATTTGCCAGAGTTTCCCTACTGTCTAGCCTAGGATGAGGAAAGAAGGAAGAGCCACCTCTTATTTATAGATATGACGGCACACCACGATATCGTGTACACGATATCGTAGGGGAAGATGCGATATCACGTACACGATATCTCGAGGGATGCGATATCATGGCCCATGTGATATTGCGTCCCATCATATATGTACTAAAGTAAGATGTATAAGGAGTGACATGATAATCAGATCTTGTATCAAGAAATCATTGATCATTTTCAAATGATGTTGAAGTTACCATTACATCTACAAAAATACTCTTGTCCACAACATTTGTATGAGTGTTTTGGTAGCTTGAAATTTCTTTATTTTTATTTTATTTTCTATAAATTCTTTCTACATTCTACAACCCCTTTTATAATGTCCCTTCTTATGATAGAAGAAGCACTCAATATCCTTTCTAAAGCATTTTCCAAAGTCTCCATTCATTACATGTTCTCCAACTACTAAGCTTTCAAATTTCACTCTTACAGCAAAATGTTACATTCTTTCCTCTAATAGAAGAGTCATGACCATTGTTTCAAACTCTATAGTATCCTTACCATCACTATTTCGAACTCTATAGTATCCTTACCATACAACAATGTTGTAACAAGAGGCTTGTAGGATGATAGAAGAATTACAATTTGATCATTCCCACTAATTTGTACATCAATATCAGACAACTAGCAAAACAACTCATCAAGGTAACTAAGATGATTTACTATAGATGTTCCTTCCTTCATCATGAAGTCATACAGTTCTAATTTTAAATACAATTTATTTGTCAAGGACTTGGTCATGCACAAGCTCTCTAAGTTTGTCCACAATCTAGCTACTATCGTCTCATTTGCCACATTGAATAAAATTTGGTCTACAAAGCTCAATCGAATGGTACTTTGAACCTTGAGATCCATGTCTTCCTATTATTCATCATACATCTCTAAAGGCTTCTTTTCCTTCTAATGCCTTATGTATTTCTTGTTGAATGAGCAAGTCTTGCGATTTATTCTTTCATAACCCAAAATTTTTTTTGCCATTAAATATTTCTTCTTCAAACTTTGTATTTAAAAATTTTTGCAAAATTTCTTCATATAGCCTTAAATTGAATCCTCCATGACATTCCCCAATCAGAGCATGCCTAACCAAAGAATTTTACCCAAATATCTAATAATATAAGGATAGAAAGGATCATCACCTAGAGCCTTAATGCTTATCCTACCAAACAAGGTCTAAGAAGTGTTGGTGGATGAGTAAAAACCTGACCTCTTTGCATGGATATGCCCATGCGAAAGCTTAAAAATATCATATCCTTTAAATCAAAAAAACATCCACAATTGTAGAAATTACCTCCTACTTCCCAACTACACTAGTAGCCTTAAAAGTAGGGTAAAGTAGTCAAAAATTCTTATTTAACAAAATTAGATAAGAGGAATGCCTTGAGCCTATAGATGAGGGGTATTAATTGTAATAGTGATTAGTAGCAAGATAAAGTTATGATGATAGAAAAATAGCAACCTTTTTGAAGGATTGAAACAACCAACATGTCATCCACATAGTTCAAGGAAAAGTAAAAAATGGCTGAAATTAATAATGGAAAACTTGAGAGGAGCAAACTGGGGAAGCATAGCAACAATTGTCTTTGAAATTTTAGCTATGAATTCAACTTGGAAGATTGACCATGATTTAACCATGAGTGGCATGATCACTCATGATGAAAATTTAACAAAGATCATGTCATGAAAAGCTTGTGGCAAAGTCATCATGGGTTGTGATGAAGTCATAGTTGCCTAAATAAGGTGTTGTGGCCTAGTTGTGGTACTCAAAATAATGAAAAAAATGCAAATGTCATAAACCACCATACATAGAACAAATCATGGTATTACAAACTACAGGTGGTGGTACAGACCACGAGTCATGGTTTGGTTGTGGTGGCCATTTTGAAGGTACTATACCTCTTGTACTTTAAATCTTTTTCACCATAGGTCATGGTTGCCAAGAAAATCATACCATGAGGGGACCACAAGTTGTGTCCAATGAAATATCTAAGGAGATACATATCACAAGTCATGCAATAGTCATGTTATGAAGAACACAACTTTTAGTGGAATGATGACCTCAAAGAACACAACTCATGGTGAGATCTTGGTCTAAGTCACACACAAAAAGAAAAACATATGACACTTCAAGATGTAAATTAATGGAAGAGCTAGCCTTGAGAAAGGTAGTAAAGGTAAGAAATATAATGCTTGACCTCTAAAATTAGAATTTAGGCTAACAAAATGTCAATTACATAAAATTTATATGATAATTTAAGCAATTGTACAACATGCACAAAATAAAGGGATGTCATGAAAATTCTTCAAATCTTCATAAATCTACATTCAAGCATTCATCTAACATCCTCAAAGCCTTCAATGCTTAAAAAAACCTAATTCAACAAGATTTGTGAAGGAAATGGGTCAAACTCAAATTGGAACAAGAAACCCTAAAAGACAACTTGCTCCAAATGTGAAATTTGCACAAATTAGAATTAGAAATAGTAATTAGAGTTCAAGTTGAATTAAACTTCCACAAATTAAACATCTAAAGTAAGGGGAAAACACCCATCCTTGCATGAACATGCATTAAATCCTTGAGCTCATGTAAAATCATAAAAAAACCACAAACATTAAATCAAACATAAAATGAAGCATATAGCATAAGAAACATGAGAGAAATGTAAATAACTTAAATTTGAGAGTTTCACATGTTAGAACCCTTGAATCCCTTGAGAAACGTTTTAAGAGAACTATGAAAATTATGTGGGAAATCATGTGAGAATTGGTTGCAAGAGAATGACTGAAAGAACCATTGAGGGACATTGAAAAACTAAATAAACTTTAGCACAAATGCACTTGAAGAATAACCATGAATGAGGGAAAGAGAGTTTCTATTAGCTTCAAGCTTGCACTCACTACCCCTTTATGTATACTTGTTTGGAGGGAAGAGTGTTGCCCAATATTTCATGTTCTCACATGAAACATAATTAATCCCTTCTTTCCATATTTGATTTTTCTCTCACCCTATTATTTTTGCTTCCACTAGAACATTCAAACTATAACCTTTAAACATCAAAGGGCCTATAACATGTACTTCAAAGACTACTTATAACTCCTAATGACTTCTACCAACTTCTACATGACTCCAACATAACTTGATCATGGAAACAAAGAAACAATACAAGCAAGAAATCAAGGAGGTATGAGCACATTTACACTATGCTCAACATCAATGGGGTGAATGATAAAATGGCTTGAACATAAGAAGGGAAGTTGATGAGTGGCGAGGTATCCCAACACTCAACCATACGAATACAAGCGTTACATGCACGATCCGGTCAAACTTCGTAGATGGACTAGTTGTGGCATCTAGACAGTTATCCTTAGGTCGCAGTTCGTTGTCTTTCCACTTGGACTAGTATTATCTTTGTCACGTATGGTTTAGTCTAGAGTGAGGTGTATGATGGATTTCTAACCTAATGCTACTCCTGAAGGCAATGGAAATTAATGTTTACTAAACTACGAGAGGAAGGGTGAGAAGATCTAAACTAGCCTAAGTGCGATGAGCATCCGTTCCTTGATTATCTGTACACATCTTGGACTTTGTGCATGACTACCATTGGGATTACCAAATGCAGATCCTAGGTACACCACTGGGTTACCAAGTAGTCATACTTAAATGCTCGTAATCAAGTCATACTCATTCTGCGATTTAACATGAGTTTAAGGGTGAGAAGAGATTAACTAGGAAAGTAATAAATAACAATTAATTAAATGATCAAACTAAGTGAATGCTGCAATGATGATTTAATCTTGATCTTTATTATCAATCATGTGCATGTCCAATTACGTCACACTTGAATAAATGATGTCGTACAATTACAATCACCACATTGCGGGTAGACATTGGAGAATATTGTATCTCTGGAAGGGGAAAACTGCTAGAGTTCCGCTAAGGGACTAAAACTAAACTAAAACTATCCCCCCAAACTTATTCTGTCTACCTCTTATTTATAGATGAGGAGATAGACTACGATATCGCATATGTGATATCACGGTTTGGGCTGCGATATCGTGTATGCGATATTATGGTTGCCCAAAACATGACTCATCATACCCCCACGACTGAATGAAAACTTATCCTCAAGTTATAGTGATTACATAGTGGATAGGTATGGGATTATTGGATGGTGAACATGATACTATGCCATAGTGTGGATTTAAAATAAAACAAAACAAATACATAGCACAAAGTGCTACAACTACAAAATTGTGGAACTCATGTAGTTCTTAGTGGCAGCGGCTCCTCCATTGGTGCTTTCCCTTTGTCCTATGCTTCAAGCTTTGAAACTTTATGGCATTGAAGTATGACCTGGAGCTTCTTCTCTTTGGTCTAAGGGTCTTGTGCCATCCATGGTGATGCTCCTATGTTTGATGGAGTCGGCACTTCCCATGGACAGGGTAGTTGTGGAAACATTTGATTGGCATGACATACCAAGCTGCCAACACCCTTCATTCCTCTTCATAGGCTCTGGATTTCTCTTTGTATTTTTAGAAATCTGCTAGCCATTGAGACAAGTCTACTGTGATATCTTTTTGGCCCTGGTAGCTTGCCTTTAGCACCTCAAGTTTAGAATTTATGATCTCCAATTTTTCTAACAACTTCTTGCGTTCCACAAATTCTGCTTCATATTTAACATAGGTGGTTGCTACCTGCTATTCAAGATTGGTCCATAGGCACCCTACTATTAACATGGCAAGGTTGGCATACCGAAGGTTTCCCAACTCCATGTACTCTGTCAGATCCTGAATCTATAGGTCCCGACTTTTAACTTCCGTTTGGTGGATGAAGGCATATGTGTCCAATATGGCCCACCAGTCAGTGTGTTGAGCATTGATAGCATTGATGTGGGCCTTGGCCATATGGATCTCCTTCTCAAGGATTTGTTTATACATCCCCACCTTATCTCAGAAGTGCTCCTTCAGCTTCTCATGTCGTTTTGCCTCATTTTTCCACATGCTTATTTCAATGGCTATCTTTTGCTGAATTGCACGTACCACCTTTATCAAGAGGGCTTGGTTCTTCCTGGCTAAACGAATTATGTCTTGGTTGACCCATATGAATTGTTCTCGTAATTGATGAAATTTTTTTTTCGAGAATGTTCTTTTATTTCTCCGCTGCGGTCAACCGAAGGTTGTCAACAACAAGTTGTTTATTCTCTTCCTATAAGGCGTTGAGTGCTTTCAGATGTGCATGAGTTTGCACCTGTGTGGTAGATGCATCCCAAACAACCTTCTCCTTTTCTTTAGCCTCCTTTTTATTCTCTTTGATTAGCTTGGTTAGCTGCTCAGTTCTGAAATTATCTAGTTAGTCTACGAGAACAAATTGCAAAGCATCTCGTTGTGCTGCTTGTAGGGCCACGAACTGCTCTTGTAATTTCTGCACTTTAGCTTCAGCATGCTTGACCCTCACTTCTGTTAAGACCAGCTTTCCCTTTGTGGAAATGAGCTTTGATTGAATTACCATAACATCTTGAGGGATGTTGATGGGACGCGATATCACATCTTCCCCTGTGATATCGCAACATGCCACAAAATCTATAAATAAGAGACGACTCTCCCTAGTTTGGAAATCTAGATCGAGATCCTTAGCAAAACTCTAGTAGTTTTACCTCTCCAAAGATAGAATAATTTCCATGTGCCCATAGTAGGAGTCCCAAAGTGAATGGATCTTTATTCGAGCAAATATTGTACCTGAGCACACATTTTTGTATGGAAATAAAGACGAACTTTTGGAAAAACCTTGCAATGCATGGACTAAGCTAAATAGGACTTAGTTAATATTAAATGTTAAATGATTTATTAGTTCATTAATTCTTTCTCAACCCTCAACACTCCTAGTTAGGTGCATTCAGTATGACCACTTCAAGCACGTGCGTTACGCTTGGTAATCCCAATAACGAATAACGTTTGGTAATCCCAGCAGCGTTGCATTGGTTCAGGGTGTGAGACGGCAAGTGGGACGGATACTAATGCTAGGCATTAGAACTTAGTTAGTTAAAGTTAGTACTTAGTCTCTTCACACTTTCCCTCATTAGCATAGGCAATAAAAGAGAAAAGATATAAAAATCACATACCTCAAACTTACTTAACCATACAACCGTGAAAAATACAAGTAAGTTTGGGAAGAAAACGAATGATTAACCTTAAGTGTTCCATAAGGCGTGTAAGCACTTAGTTTGCAAAATTTGACTGGATCATGCGTGTAACGCTCATATTCATATGGTTGAGTGTAGGGGTACCTCACCACTCATCATTAGCGTCGTTGCTAGGAACTAAGTGTTTGTGCACTAAGTAGAACATAGGAAATCACTCATATCATTGGGAGCTTAAACGAACCCTTAGGGTTAATTAAACGAAAAACTATATAATGGTTAATCATCACACCGAATAAGAAATGATGTCTTCTTCTTTGAATAAGAGCACCTCACCACCTAGGGATAACACTAGAGATAGTCGGCAGCATCAAACACATAACCAAAATCCACCAGGTCCTCAAGAATTCAGTGTGGTGTACATGCATCATGATGAATATGTACCCAACTTTACCTTTATCTTCCATCAAGATGAATAGCTGCATTGGAGAGATTTAGAAGGTAACATAGTGTTACCTCTAGATAGAGCTGTCCCCAACATGCTCCTTTGTGCCCTTGCATGAATTGACATGTCACAATTATATGCTGAGTACGTTGCGTGCAATTACAATGCAAGGGACTACTTTTCCATAGAAGTGCAACGTCAATGGGATGAGCGGTGAGAGAGTTATCACAAATCGTTGAAGGGCAAAGGCCCCTATAATGCTTCATCCATTATAAACCAAATTAAGGGTGGTGAACCTATTCTCATAGGTTCTCCACCAAATGATGTTCCCCCTCCTAACGATGGTCAGGAGGTGGTGGTTCAGAACCTATGCTCCACGATTCATAACTCTAGTTCTAAACCCCATGAACACCAAGTGTTGAATGAGGGAACATAGACACATGATAAGGGTGACCATTTTGATCATCATCACGATTGGGGGAGAGATCACCGAAGAGAAGTTAGGAGGCATCGTCATGGCGATGGCTCTCCTTCCTCTTCCCCTTCATCAAGGCATTCACACTCTCCTTCAACATCAGGACATAGTCACAAAGAACCCAACCGGGAGGACAAGGGTAAGCAAAGTGAGAAACCTCGATGAGAGAGTTGAGAGAGAGAATGAGGGCACTTAAAAGAATCAAGGCATGAGAGAAGGGAAAGTAGAGAACAACATAGAAATCATAGACGCTAGAAGAGAGATGAAAACGAAGAACCCCTACTTGCCACCCAAAGCATGTTAGCTATTACGGAGGCTGTTAGAATACCTACAATGCACCAAAAAGGTAGCCGGATCAAGAGACTAGATATGAACAATATCCCATGCTTCGAAGGGGGATACAACGCTGATCTATAGAACCATTTATAGGCATTTCATGATGCCTGCACCTTGTATAACATTGAAAATGAGTGGAAAAAGTTAAAGTTGTTTCCTAGGACACTCATAAAAGAAGCAGAAAGCTGGTATCAGTCCTTAGAACCGGAAACCATTAAGAGGTGGAGTACAATGTTAGAATTATTCAATGATAAATATCAAACGTACTCCCAGGTGTCCAATCTGCATAAAAAGATCTAAGGATGGAAGCAGGGTACTCATGAATCCTTGGATGCTACCATGGGCCACTATTATACTCTGTTACATCGTTGCCCAGGCCATGGCTACTCACAGTTGGATCAACTGCACCACCTAGTAGATGGACTTAGGTCTCATCGAATCCATAGATTGTTGGAGCAAGTAGCTAATGAAGAAGGTGAGCTACGGAAGAGAGCAAGCATGAAAGAGTACAACTGCAATCCTTCCCTCCGAAAAAGGGAAGTGAGATTCTGTGAGGATGAGGAAGAGTCACCACTTGAAGAGTTGGTGCATAGGAAAACCTTGGGACTCCTTAGATAGTAGGTTTGAAACTATTCTAAAAGTTGTAAAATAGTCTAAAGAGCAAAGTAGTGACCATGATAAGAAAAAGAAGAGAGAAGTGGTCAATGCACGTAGCAAAGGTAAGGGTAAAATGGCTATCACTGAAGAGGTTATGGATTCAAACACAGATAATGATGGTGGATGTGAAATATGCCAATATGACCATCCTAAGGGATGTTTCCCAATCATCTCACATCTACAAGAGTTTGGGATGTATGCACTCAACCCAAGACTTAACAAACGACAAGAACCCCATTGGTTACCTTATCCCCAAGGTAACCCATGGTAGTTCCACCAACCCTTAACGTATTATCCAAGTGGAACTCCACCAAAAACTATCGAACAACACTAGCAGTGGCAATATCCACAACCGTGGCGGATGCCACCATCGAGGAAACAATACCTTTATAGGAAAAAGTAGATCCATATGGCTACTACATGCAGTAGCCAGTCTCTCCACCTGAATCTGTGAGTTAGATGACTCCACAACGTCACTACCCAACCTAGGAGTATTATAAGACTCCTTCTCCTTGGAGACATACACCACATGTATACTACCCTCTGAATCCATCCACCACTCTCACATCAATAGTTCCACTACCACCCACTCTCATAATTCTCCCACTCAACTGCAACAACGTAATGCTGCAAGAGTCGTAAACCTTCAACCCTCCACTGATTCTGACAACCGTAAAAATAGAAGACCTTTCTTTAGAACCAAAAGTCCAAAGAAGCTCTCACAACTATAAGCAGTTGAGCCCCAAAATGCCTTTTCATCACATAAGGCTTTAGAGCTCCCTTCAAACCAACAACAGAGCTCAACACATACGATTATGTTAACACATATCATTACCAAATAGATCAAGGTAGGCCACCTTTCCAAGAAATTCTCTGATCTTAGGAGCCCCCTAATTTATCTCCAAGTTGCTACGAATAAACCTGATAAGGCTCTTCTTAACTTAGGTTCCGGAGTCAACTCAAGAAGAGCAACATTTTCTTAGAGGTGGCTGACTAGTCCATCACTGTTCCTTTGGGACAGGTTGAGGACATTTTTACCACCATGTATGGGTGGTCATACCCAGCCGATTTCCTAGTGATCCACATAAACAATGACCAAGGGGACTTCCCAATAGTAATGGGAAGGGCATGGCTGAGCACAATAGACACATGCCTAGGGATTTGTGATCTTTCCCTGGAGATATCTAAGGAAAATGCTTATGGAAAGATCGGGAAGAAGAAGGTTCCATGCATCACATACAGTGACTTAGAGGGTGATGATATACAGGAATGCTTAGCATTTCTTGCAAGAAACCGATGTGCCCAGGGAGTTAACATACAAAAGTGCTTGTATGTAGCAACCACACAACTAGAGAACACCCCATGGTTGATAGCTAATCCAAAGAGAAACTTACCAACATGCATGGAATGAATTGGGGAAACAACTAGCACCCACAACAAAGGCATAAATACATTGGAATATGAGCATAGCCAACTTCCAACCCTTAACCTAAAAACATCAATCAAGAGAAGTTGGACATTTCTAAGAAATTCAAACCAGCGCTCATTATTTTGGATCTCTCTCTTTCAATTCAGTCATTGGGGAGATGACCACCTATGCTAATCAATTGAGGCCCTCAATTCCTTTTTATGTTTTTGTTTTACACATTTTTGTTTTACAATTTCTTTAACTCTTCTTGTTTTTTTTTTACAACATCATTCATACTCTTCCATTTATTTGTGTGTTTGTGTGTTTGTTGGTTGGTTTTGTTTTGTTAAGTTTGTTACTTAATAAGTGCTCCATTGATGGTAGTATGAAATGTATTCCATTGATTTCTAATGTTTGGTTTTTACCTTTAAGTTACAATGTAGATACTAAGGTATAGTTCTTTTGATATAGCAGGCAATGAGTTCACTTCATCCATACATCCATAAATTTCTATTGTCTTTCTCGGCTTGGAAATGTACAGTCACTTTCTAAATAAGAACTTTCAACGAATCGGTGACTGAGTATTTCTCAAACTAAGGAAGGACTTAAGGACTGAAAAGGGTGTGACTTCAAGGGGATTTGATGCATTTGTGTTGGCCATTATCTAGGGTGCTTGAATGTTTTCTTCTTGAGTTTTCCTTCCCATTCCGACATTGCTCCATTATCGAAAACCTAATAAAAATAACAAAGTCTTTGCATGGTGTGGTTCTCACATATAAACACATAAAACAAAAAAAAAGAGTGAGAATTCAAAGCACACCTCTTAGAAAAAATAATCACTTGGGCTACAAGCACTGGTTATGGAACTAAAACTAAAAATGTTCCCTCTAACTAAGGTTCATCCTCACTTTCTATCTCCTCTTTTTCTTTGTTAGAATGTTGGTAACTCTTTGGTGGAGACATTCTTGTTACTTCAAGTGGATGGTTTGGCCGAATGTATTAATGTGAAGTCACTGGATGTGGTTGGTTTGAGGCTGGATTTGGAATGAGATCTACAAAGTCATATTAACCATGAATTACACAAGGGGCTTTACACCACCTTGTTCTCGGGATTCTATTCCATTCTCTTCTCTCCATCCCTCTCTCCATTGTTCACCTCATTTCCGGTTGTATCAATAGTCCATATTTTGGGTGATGCATTGTTCTCTTTTTGGTAAAGTCTTGTGGTTAAGACTTTAATTCTTGTTCCAAATGACATTCCCAAAGCCTACAGACTCTTTGAATGTGGGAATGTCAGGGCATTATGGGCATGAGCCTACTTTGGGGAGGACCCACTAACATTCCTACTTGGTGCATTAGTTAATTTCTTTTCCCTAAAAATTTTTGCAATCAACCATTTATCTTGTTCATCTCCATCTTTGGCATCCATTTTATCGATGTTGTCATTGTTTTGTTTTCTTCATTTTGTTTTCTCCATATTTCTTATTCCTTTTCTTTTTCCATTCTATCACTACCAAAGATTCGCTCTCAGTCATGGGGGTCCTTGTCCAATTTTTTTGATTTTTCAATTTTTCCTAACCCCTATACCTACATCTTCAGTAGTCACTACTATTATGTCTCTAGATCCGTATTAGCCATATCACAACTTAGCCAAGGGAACTTACACTGGGGCAAGGTATTAACTGCATTGTGATTCATTTACACTTGCTAATATATGACTATGTTGTGTATGTAGATGGCAACCATACAACCATGGATTGGATCTGGAGGGAATACTTGGAGTGGATTGGTGCTAAAGTAGTTATGCAAGGAACAAGATTGATGGCATGCTTATGGATGGACAACGAAAGGCGCAATCTTGGCATTGGCAGCAGCAAACTTCTTTTCTTTCTTTCTCTCTATTCTCTCAGCTGCCAATAAGGCCTGATGTTAATTGTACAAAGTGTTCACTCTTGTTGTCATGAACACTAGTTTTGTCATGTTTTGTAATGTTGATCCGTTCACATGTCGTCCCATTCACCATTAGTTCCATTCAAGTCAATAATCCCATACCTTTTGTAAGAAACTCGAGGATGAGTTTTTATTCAGTCATGGGGGTATGATGGGATGCGATATTGCATGGGCCGTGATATCATGTACGCAATATTGCATCTACCGCGATATCACATACGCAATATCGTATATGTGATATCGCATCCTCCCGTGCGATATCACGTACGTGATATCGCAACGTGCCACCAAATCTATAAATAAGAGGCAGCTCTCTCTTGTTTGGAAATCTAGATCGAGGCCCTTAGTGAATTTCTGGTAGTTTTACCTCTCCAGAGATAGAATAATTTCCATGTGTCCACAATAGGAGTCCCAAAGTGAACAGATCTTTATTCAAGAAAATATTGTACCTGAGCACACATTTGTGTACAGAAATAAAGATGAACTTTTGGATAAACCTTGCAGTTCATGGACTAAGCTAAATAGGACTTAGTTAATATTAAATGTTAAATGCTTGATTAGGTCATTAATTCTTTCTCAACCCTCAACACTCCTAGTTAAGTGCATTCAGTACGACCACTTCGAGCACGTGCATTACACTTGGTAATCCTAGTAACAAATTGCGTTTGGTAATCCCAGCAACGTTGCATTGGTTTACGGTGTGAGATGGAAAGTGGGATAGATACTGATGCTAGGCATTAGAACTTAGTTAGTTAAAGTTAGTACTTAGTCGCTTCACCCTTTCCCTCATTAACATAGGCGATAAAAGAGAAAAGATATAAAAATCACATACCTCAAACTTACTTAACCATACAACCGTGACAAATACAAGTAAGTTTGGGAAAACAACGAATGATTAACCTTAAGTGTTACATAAGATGTGTAAGCACTTAGTCTACGAAATTCAACCGGATCATGCATGTAACACTCGTATTTGTATGGTTAAGTGTAGGGGTACCTTGCCACTCATCAGATGTCAAATAGGGATATCATTACTTGCCCTATTTGGAATAATCAATCAAGAACATCCTCATGTTCTGCAGGAGTCATTGAGATTCCAGCCAAAGTTTGAGCATCCCATGCTCTTTTGAGATCTTCCGGTGGCACAACAAGTACATTAAATGATTTTTTAATATGGTCCATGACCATTTTTGCAACTCTTGCGGCATTCTGGTGTTGCATGATCACCACAGTGGCCCCTTCACCAGTATCTAACTACACCTGGAAAGATGCCACATTTCCTGAGATCTATTGTGAGCATATACTTTCCCCTCCTCCTATGTGAAGAGACACTTCACCCCTTGTATGATTCAAAGAAATAGTAGGCTGAATGGCATCATCAATGATGCGGAAGAGGTTTACGTCATCATGACTTTCCCAATTGACTGTCTCAACGATGGCCTTGAGATGACTCATCGATGGTTTGTAGTCTTATGGTGGTGGTTGATCCTCGCTTGTGTTGGGGCCTGCTTCCTATTGTTAGCTAGGTCCAGTACTTGGAGGTTGGCTGGGTCATGCAAGTGGAGTTGCAATTGGTCCAGCCATTTCTTCTTCTTCTTCTTCTGGACCTCGCGTCTCGCCTGTGTTTTTCCTTGGTGCTGGCGTCTTTAACAATTCAGCATATGAAGCAGCCTGGGCTTTTTAGAGGACATCATTGGTGTACCCCTGAATACCAGCATGTCGACATAGCCATCTGATAAGACAAGGAAAGGGCAATGCCATCTTCCCTATCTTTCATTCCTCGAACCGCCTCAGGATCTCTGTTAGATAGAGATGGGGCAGGTTAGCATCAATCTTTCCCATTAGCACTACACATTCCCTTGCCGCATACATTGATATTCGTTTTAAGCCCTTTCTGGGGAAGAGGTGATATGTTCCAATTTTGAAATAGATCCTCTCTTCTGTCGTCAACTCTCCAAATGTTTTATCTCTGCCATAAGCCCTTTTCAACCAATCCCGTCACACATCGGGGTCTGAACGGGTGGATAACTGAGCAACTTTGGGACCTGTATTCAAAAGGTTCAGTACCTCTAAAATGTCCTGCATGGAGAAATAAACTATTACACCACAAATATTGATAGTGGTACCTTGCTCTCTGTTGTGCCAGAACTAGTACGTCTCCCCTAGGTACCAGGCACCACTTGTGGAGAGAGTAGGCCATAAGGGAGACCCTTTGAGATGATTCCCAATAGCCTCAGGAGCGAACTCTCTAAAAGATTCAAAGTTCAATTCCACAATCACCACAGCGAATGTGGATTTTTCATGGATTTCCTAGACACAATCTTGGGGCAACGTGAGATGTTGTCTTGGCTCAGGTGTTGCAGTAGCTCCTCCTTCTGCCTAACTGGACTATATGGTAGGAGGATCCTCTTGATGGATAATGAATAATTGTTCCTCCTATTCTACTTTTTTTTTGGTAGGATCTTGTCTTCCACCTCTCCTAGGGTGCTTACTTCCTTCCACCTTGAGTAGGACCTTTCGTTTGTCCATGTTTTGGGGCCATCTACAATCACATGAGGCTAAGCGTTAGTAAGGTTTTTTTTTGAAATTAAGTTATACCTTACTACCTACCTTAATTAGTTACTTTGTTCATCTTTGTATGATCTAGTCCAAAATATTATAATAATGGGTCCTTTTAACTTAGGTGGTTTTCTCAATTTTAGTTTCCTAGTATACCTAGAGATAAAATGATATTTTGGCACATTTTATTCTTAACGTACAACTAATTACCTTTAATGATGTCCTTTGGGAAATGATAAATTCCAAGAACATTAGGTTCTATTCAATGTATATCCCTCCCCCACGACTAAGCTGAACACTCCGAGTTTAAGCAGGTTTAGACAGATTTAAAATTGGAGTACTAGCGAGCAAGATAGAGGTTGAAGAGCAAGGATGTCACACTTGCGAGTCGTAGAGAAAAATTTGAAAAACTCTCCCGCGTGAATGGCAAGAAATGATGTTAAGTGTTGTGGGGTGGGGGGGGGGGGGGTGGGGGGGGGGGGGGTCACCTATTTATAAGGTTAGAGGGACACGATATCGCATATGATACATCGCATACGTGATATCACATACGATACATCGCGTATGCGATATTGCATCGGACATGATATTACATACGCAATATCACATCCTAATGATGTATAGGCTCGGGGAAAAATACTAAATTTTAAAGTTTTTTTTTTGAAATCAAAGGTTAAAATTAGGACATGACATATGTTGAGGGGGTTGTAAGGTAATTAGATGGCTTTGAAGGCACAAATAATTACGTATGGTGTAGTTGATCAATAAAACCTCAGGTGGTAGAGAAAAAGGTTATGTGATGGCACATAGAAATGTTGAAATTTAGAGGGGTAATAATAGGGAAAGAAAATTCTTAAAAATATACTGAGGGTTAGAAATGGTGTGTGTGAGAAATCTCATAAGTGAAGATTACAAAAGATTACATAGGTGGGTCCTCCCCAAAGTAGGTTTCAACCTATAATGCCCTTGTCTAACCACAATTAAAGTGTCCATGGGCACTAGAAGGGTTAAATGTAATCTGCACCAGCTTCACAAAACACACACATGTAATATCACCGGAATGAGGCAAGAATTCTATGTTATACAAGACACGAACTACAATTGCATGAACAATGAGATGAGATGAAGTATAGAAAGGGATCGTAGAGATTTGGACATGAGGTAACTGACCCAGGGCACAATGAATACAGCATGTAAAGCATGATTAAGGTGTCATTAACCCATTGTTCCAAGATTAGGACCAAGTCCTTTCCTCTAATCACTGACATCGCATTGCCTCATCCCATGATGAACAACTATGAGAGTACCATAACAATGAGGCGTACGATCACTTAGCATTTTATTCAAAGGAGGAGTGATTTTTATTTTGTGGCACTTTTCTTTTCATCATTTTTTTCTCTTTTTGAATGTTGAATCCAGAGAAGCTGCCAACCTTCAGGCATGGGTGCATGTCTTTCTAGTGGGACCCCCTAGAACAACATTGGATTTTTCATAGTGCCCTTTTTTATTACTCTTACACCCATTTTCGTTAGATCTACAAGGATCTTAGTACAAACATGTTGCATGATAACTCCCACAGATGTCACCAAAGAGAATTTGCAAGTCCCCTTGATGTCACACCCTAATCATTCCCTATTGGTCCATCCTTCTTCATTTTGAGTACAATGAACACAAAATTAATTTTAAGTTTCAAGAAATGTCATGAATATCACTGTACCCTCGAACAGAACCTCTTATTTGTAGAGTGGATGAGTGGGTGTAGTGGGCTCACTATCCAAATAATTGATCACCCGAGACTTGATAACATAGAACACACCTCAACAAATGATCCACATGAGTGGTTTATTCGTGGATGAGATTACTTACAAAAACATAGAAAGATAAAAATACCAAAAAAATAAAAAAGATAAAACAAGAAGTTGAAAAATGAAAAACTAAAAAATAAAAAAGTTATAAAAGTAAAGAAAATAAAAATGGATTTATTAATCCTTCTTGTTATTAGAGTGGGGGATATCCCCCATAACTAAATGTTTGAGGATGGCAAGGATTAATAAATGGCAAATGAGGATCCTTGCATGTTGGAAATATTGGGGCCCAGTCATACTTACCCCGTTGGGGTTCACACACTTGATTATAATAAGCATAGTGGGGCCATTTGTACGATGTGGTTCTTGAATAACAAGTTGACCCACTATGATATTTGGGACCATTAGATGGTATGCAAGGATTGGGTTGTCTCTTTCCATTCTTGTGTTCATTGGGCCGTATGGTTGTTGGAGTGATGGTTGGTGGCCCTGATGGAGTTACATGAGGTGTTGTGTTCGAAGGTAAGGGTGCACCATAGTATGGGACTTATGCTAAGTTGGAGGATGCAGTGGCCTCAAAATTATGTTATCTCTTCTTACGTTCATGGTTAAAGAAGGGATGCTTTGGATGTCAAGGAGGCTTTTCACTGCTGTTGGGAGTAGGAGCATAAGTAACGTTTGTGGGTTGTTGCTATGGTATAGGCACCTTAGGAATAGTTGGTGGCAATGTAGAAGGAGGAAGAGTATGAGAATGCTAAAAGTTAGAAGAAGTGTAAGGTGCACAAGGTGGTGGTTGTGTTGGAGGCATGGGCTGATAGTATTGTGAAGAATGGTAATGTGATGAGATAGAGTATGTTTACCTCACTGGAGAAATAGGGTGTCGGACTAGATAAGAATTTTGGTTCGACTGGTACGAAGGGTATCTCCAATTTAGGGGTGATCTCCCCCATGACTGGGATTTTTGCCACTATGATCTAACACAGTATCTCTGTACAAACTCTGGATGTAACGTGTTTCCCCAATGCTCATATAAATGTGACAAGATTGGGCATTGGCCCTTGGGGTGAATGTATAGGCATATGTTTCATTCATACATATGATCAGTAGTTGAGCTCTTATTTTCTTTATCCCTTCTTTCTGATTGTCCAATTTATTATCCTGATTCTTCGATTGTCAAAACTCTATCTCCAATAATATTGATATATTCTCCACACTTTTCATATGTCCACTCCAACATCTTATTGATCTTTGCCTTGGCTTCCTCTAATGATTTTTGTATCAACAAAGATGGTTCTTTCACCTTATGATTGGTTGATTTCTCCTTTTTATGATCATGGACCTTTGTTAAGTTGAGATTTTGGTCCCATTGATGTTTTTCAACACTCTCCCATCTAGCCATTTCTCCTTCCTCTTTGGCTACCTACTTAATAAGCTCTTGAACTTGATGTGTTCATAGTTCGTATAGTTGACCTTGGGCATACATTCCAAGGGTCTCTCTTGTTTCATCACAAAGCCCATCAATGATGTGGTACATTAGCCTTTCCTCGGAAAACCCATGGCCTAGATAGTTGTTTAACAGTGTATAATATCTTTCTAAGGCCATGTCCAAGGGTTCATGTTTTTCTTGTTTCCACTCTTGGATTTGTTTCCTCAAGGCTGACACTCTTATGTAGGTTTGATATTTTTCGTTAAAGGCTTCTACCATTGTTGACCAACATCTTATTGAATTTGGTTTCAACAATCTATACCATACTTTAGCTTGGTTAACGAGTGTCATAGGAAAGAGCTTAAGTTTTTTCCAACCGTTATCAATGTTATTCCATGTGCAGGCATCGTAGAAGGCTAGTAAACATTGTTGAGGATCTAAGTCATAGCCTCCTAAAAAAGTGGGAAACTTATTTAAATCAACCTTGGGTAGATGGCTCTCTTTACGATGCCTACGTGAGATTCGAATGGCCTCTTGTATTTGCATTAAGCTTGTAGTGGCCAGTTGGGGTTCCTCATCATCGAGTAAGTTATGCTTTCTTGTGTTGGGATGATGTTTCTTTCATTCATGTTTATAAGAAACCCCTGCTTCAGGTTGTGTACTCCAATCTTCATTATCATATAATTCATTGGTTATCCAATGAACTCTCTCACTAGGTGTGGCATTATCGTCTTGTAGGAGAGGCATGGTTGTGAACTTGTGTGTGAATTTATGTGTGACTTTTTATAATTAATTCTTTCTTAAAGATATATCGTTAAGTCCCTTACAACGACCTTGTATGATACAACTAATCTAGATAACTAGCACCGTTCCCCGAAAATGGTGCCAATGATGAGTGGCGAGGTATCCCAACACTCAACCATACGAATATGAGCATTACACGTGCGATCCAGTCAAACTCCGTAGATGGACTAGTTGTGGCATCTAAACAGTTAGCCTTAGGTCGCAGTTCACTGTCTTCCCACCTGGACTAGTATTATCTTTGTCATGTATGATTTAGTCCAGAGTGAGGTGTATGATGGATTTCTAACCTAATGCTACTCCTGAAGGCAATGGAAAGTAATGTTTACTAAACTACGAAAGGAAGGGTGAGAAGATATAAACTAGCCTAAGTGTGATGAGCATCCATTCCTTAATTATCCATACACATCTTTGACTTCGTGCATGACTACCACTAGGATTACCAAGCGCAGATCCTAGGTACGCCACTAGGTTATCAAGTAGTCACACTTAAATGCTTGTAATCAAGTTGTACTCATTCTGCGATTTAACATGAGTTTAAGGATGAGAAGAGATTAACTAGGAAAGCAATAAATAACAATTAATTAAATGATTAAACTATGTGAATGCTGCAATGATGACGTAATCTCAATCTTTATTGTCGATCATGTGCATGTCCAAGTATGTCACACTCAAATAAAGGATGCCATACAATTACAATCACCATACTACGAGCAAACACTGGAGAATATTCTATCTCTAGAAGGGGAAAATTGCCAGAGTTCCACTAAGGGACTAAAACTGACCTAAAACTATCCCCCCAAATTGATTCTGTCTACCTCTTATTTATAGATGAGGAGACAGATTGCGATATCACGTATGCGATATCGCGGTTTGGGCTACGATATCACATATGCGATATTGTGGTTGCCCAAAACACGACTCATTAGAAGTAAAAAACAAAAACATGCACATACAAAAACTTTTGCATGTAATTTAAGAATTTCCTATAGAGGGAAGCCGCCAACCACACTAAGGAGAAACAAGATAGAAAGAAAGTCTATCCACATAAGCAAGATCACAAAAATAGTACAAATAGAAATTAGCAAATAGAAGACAAAGGATCCTATATTTCCTTGGTAAAAATGAGTAGAATAAAAGAAGAAAGTTTGAAGTCTCGAAAAGTAGAAAACCATAGACAATATTTTCTCTCTTTCTAAGCAACATAGCTTGAAATGGTTAACTATCTTCAGTTTTGCAATTCACCACACCTTGTGGTAACTTCCTTCGCTTATATCTACTATATTGACTCTGTATTTCTTCCTCATATCATTTCATGACCATGTGTATCATTACACATCACATTTTGTTTTGGTATTTCAATATCATGAATATGTATTTATTCCATGTAGCTCAGATAACTAGGATGGTGATGATATTGACATGGGTCAATTCATATGTAGATAAAATATTATTTTCATAGTTTTAAATGTGAATCTCCAAGTGGATACACACATAGAGACAACTATTTTCCATAGATCATTAATTTAATGAAAAACATAGAAGCTAAAAAAGTTAATAATGAGCGGCGAGGTACCCCTACACTCAACCATACGAATACAAGCATCTCACGTGCGATCTGGTTGAACTCCAAGGACTAAGTGTTTATGTGCCCTAATGGAACACTTAAGGTTAATCAATCATTATCTTCCCATGCTTACTTGTATTGTCACGGTTGTATGGTTAAGTAAGTTTGAGGTATGTGATTTTTATATCTTTTATCTTTTAATGTCTTTATGCAAATAGGGAAAGGGTGAAGAGACTAAGTGACTAACTTATATTAACTATTCACTAACTAAGTTCTAATTGCCCTAGCACCAATATCTGTTCCCACTATCCGCACACACCCTAAACTAGTGCAACACTACTGGGATTACCAAATGCTATTCTTTACTGGGTTACCAAGCATTACACACATGCTTGAAGCGGTCGTAGTAAATGCACTTAACTAGGAGAGTCAAGGGTTCAGAGAGATTTAATTATCTAGGAAAACATTTAAACATTTAATAATAATTAAATCCTATTTAGCTTAGTCCATATGCTGCAAGGTTTATTAGAAAGTTCATGTTTATTGCTGTACACAAATGTGTGCTCAGGTACAATTTTCTCGAATAAAGATCTATTCACTTTGAGACTCCTACTATGGGCACATGAAAATTATTCTAACTCTGGAATGCTAAAACTGCTATAGTTTGGCTAAGGGTCTAGATTTAGATGGAGAAACAAAGGAAAGCTACCTCTTATTTATATATGTTGCAGTGGACTACGATATCGTGTACACGATATCAAGGGGACAGACGTGATATCACTGCTCATCATACCCCCATAACTAAATGAAAACTCGTCCTCGAGTTCCTTACAAAATATTGGGAAGGTATGGGATTATTGACTTGAATGATACTAATGGTGAATGGGGTGACATGTGAACGAATCATCATTACAATACATGAAAAAATTAGTGTTCATGACAAAAAGAGTGAACACTAAACACATTTGACATCCAACCTTATTTGGCAGCTAAGAGAGAAGAAAGAAGAGAGAGAGAGAAGAAGAAGTCTGTTGCTGCCGACGCCAAGATTTCATCTTTCATTGTTCATCTATAAGCACGCCATCAATCTTGTTCCTTACATAACTATTTCAGCACTAATCCATTCCAAGTGTTCCCTCCAAATCCAATCTATTGTTGTATGATTACCATCTGCACACACAACACAGTCTTATATTAGCAAGGGTAAATGAATCATAATGCAGTTAATACCTTGCCTCAGTGTAAGGTCCATTGGCTAAGTTATGATATGGCTAATGCGGATCTGGAGATATAATACTGGTGACTACCCGAGGTGTAGGGGTTAGGAGAAAATCAAAAAAAATTGGACCAGGACCCCCATGACTAAGAGCGAACCTCTGGTAGCGATAGAATGGAAAAAGATAAGGAATAAGAAAGATGGATAAAAAGAAACAACGACAACGGCAATGAAATGGATGTCAGAGATGGAAATGAACAAAATAAAAGAATTGATTGCAAGAATGTTTAAGGGAAAGAAATTAATTAATGCATGAAATAGGAATGCTAGTGGGTCCTCCCCAAAGCAGGCTCATGCCCTTAATGCCCTGACATTTCCACATTCAAAGAGTCTATGGGCTCTAAAAATGTCATTTGAAAGCAAGAGATAAAGTCTTAACCATAAGAATTTACCAAAAAGAAAATAATGCATTAACCAAAATATGGACTATTGATATAACTGGCAATGAGGTGAAAAATGGAGAAAGAAGGATGGAAGGGAGAGAATGGAATGAAGTCTCAAAACAAGGTGGTGTACAAACCCTTGTGTATTAATGGTTAATGTGACTTAGTAGATCTCATTCCAAATCCAACCTCAAACAAACCACATCTAGTGACTTCACATTAATACATTTGGCCAATCCATCCACTTGAAGTAACAAGAATTCTTCCACCAAAGAGTCACCACCATTCCGACGAAACAAAAAAGGAGAAAGTAGGAAGTGAGAAGGGCCTTAGTTAGAGGGAACATGTTTATTTAGTTCCATAACCAGTGCTTATAGCCTAGATGATTATTTCGTCTAAGGGGTGTGCTTTGAATTCTCACTATTTTTTTTTTTTTTGTGTTTTGCATGAGAACCATAACATAAAAAGACTTATTATTTTTATTAGCTTAGCTTCCTGATAATGAAGCAACGTCGAAATGGTAAGGAAAACCCAAGAAGAAAATATCCAAGAACCCAAGAGAATGGCCAGCACAAATGCATCAAGTTCCCTTGAAGTCACACCATTTTTAGTCCTTGAGTCCTTCCTTAGTTTGAGAAATGTTCAGTCACCAATTCATTGATAGTTATTATTATTGAAAGAAAGGGACTATATAGTTCCAAGCCAAGAGAGACCATAGAAATTCATGGATGCATGGGTGACGTGGACTCATTGCCTGTTATATCAAAAGGACCATACCTTAGCATCAACATTATGACTCAAAGGTAGAAACCAAACATTAGCAATCAATGGAATACAGTTCATACCATGTTTAGGAGCACTTATTAGGTAACAAACCTTATCAAAATAAATAATCACACAAATAAATGAAAGAGTATAAATAATTTTGCAAAAAAAAAACAAGAAAAGTTAAAGAAATTTGTAAAACAAAAACTCAAAAAGGAACTGAGGGTCTTGATTGATCAACATAGGTGGCCATCTCCCCCATGACTAAGTTGGAAGGGAGAGATCTGAAATAAAGAGCACTTGTTTGAATTTCTTAGAAGTGTCAAACTTCTCCCAATTGATGTTTTCAGGTTAAGGGTTGGAAGTTGGTGATGCTCTTGCTCCACTATATCTATGCTTTCGACATGAGCACAAGTTGTTTCCCCAATTAGCTCCATGCATGTTGGTAAGTTGCTCTTTGGATTAGCTATCAACCACGGGGTGTCTTTTTGTTGTGTGGTTGCTACATACAGGCACTTTTGTATGTTAATTTCTTGTGCACACCTATTGCATGTAGGCAATGTTGAGCATTCTTGTACCCAATCACACCTTGTATCACTGTATGTGATGCATGGAACTTTCTTCCTATCAATCTTCCCAAAAGTGTTTTCCTTAGATATTTCCAGGGAAAGATCATGGATTCCTAGGCATGTGTTTATGGTACTTATTCATGCCCTTCCCATTCTTATTGGGAAGTCCCCTTTGTCATTATTTACTTGTATCACTAGGAAATCAACTGGGTATGACCAACCACACATAGTGGTAATGATGTCCTCCACCAATCCCAAGGGAACAGTGATGGATTGGTCAGCTAGCTCTAAGAAAATGTTGCTCTTTTTTAGTGGGGGCAGGTTCTAGGCTTTATACATCTCTTGTGATATTAAGTTAACTCCGGAACTTGATTCTAGAAGATATTTACGTGGTTCATTCCCAGCAACTTGGAGATAAATTAAAGGACTTCCAAGATCAGAAAATTTCTTGGGAAGGTGGCCCTTCTTAATCCAGTTAGTGATGGCATGTTTTAACATAACCGTGTGTGTTGAGCTCTATTTTTGGTTTGAAGGGAGCTTTGAAGCCTTATTTGATGGATAAGTGTTCAGAGGCTCAACCGCTTGTGGTTGTGAGAACTTGTTTGGATTGTTGGTTCTGAAAAAAGGTCTTCTCTTTGTACAATTTTCAGAACCAGTAGCAGGTTGAAGGTTTACAACTCTCATAGCATTGCATTGCTACAGTTGAGTGGGGAGTTCCCCTTGCATTGCTGGAGCGGGTGGTAATGGAGCTATTGGTGTGAGAATTCTGGATGGATTTGGAGGATGGTATGTATGTGGTGTATCTCTCCTAGGAGAAGGAGTCCTATAATACTCCTGAGCTTAGTAGTGACGTTGTGGTGTAACGTGATCAATAGAATCACTTGGAGAGATTGGTTGCTGCACGTAATAGCCATATGGATCTGGTCGCTGGTAAGGGTATTGCTGCCTTGGTGGTGGCATCCCCCATGACTATGGGTATTGCCACTATTGGTGTTGCTCAATAGGTTGTGGCAGAGTTCCACTTGGATAGGCTGGTGGAATTGCCTTGGGTTACCTTGGGGATAAGGTAACTGTTGGGGTGTTTTCCATTTGTTAAGTCATGGGTTAAGTGCATACACCCCAGATGCTTGCAGGTGTGAGATTACTAGGAAACATCCCTTAGGATGGTCATACTGGCATATCTCACATCCACCATCATTGTCTGTATCAGAATCCACAACCTCTTCAGTGATGGCCATTTTACCCTTACCTTTGTTACATGCATGGTCCAAATCCCTCATTTTCTTTTTGTCATAATCACTACCTTACTCCTTAGACTCCTCTACGATTTTAAGAACGATTTCAGAGATACTATCTAAGGAGTCCCACATTTTGTCTACCTTTGCTGAAACTTCTGTTGTTAATTTTTGGAGTGGCAAGGTTTTCCTATGCACTAGCTATTTGAGTGGTGACTCTTCCTCCTCCTCAAAGAATCTCACTCCCCTTTTTCAGAGGGAAGGATCACGGTTGTACTCTTTCGCACTTTCTCTTTTACGTAGCTCTCCTTCTTCCTTAGCTACTTGCTCCAACAATCTATGAACGTGATGGGACCTAAGCTCTGATAATCTCCCTTGGGCATATGTTCCAAGGATTCTCCTGGTTTCATGCTTAAGTCCATCTATGAGATGGCACAGTTGATCCTGCTACGAGTAACCATGGCCTAGGCAGCAATGTAACAGTGCATAGTATCGGTCCATGGCAGCATCCAAGGGTTCATGAGTTCCTTACTTCCATCCTTGGATTTCCTTTTGTAGGTTGGACACCCAGGAGTATGTTTGATACTTATCATTAAACAGTTCTAGTATTGTACTCCACCTTCGAATGGATTCTGGTTCTAAGGACCAATACCAGCTTTCCGCTTCCTTTACTAGTGTCCTTGGGAATAAATTTAATTTTTGGCACTCGTTCTCAATGTTCTGCAAGGCACATGCATCGTGAAATGCTTGTAATTGGTTTTGAGAATCAACGTTATATACCCCTTGAAATCATGAGATGTTATTCATGTCTAATATCTTGATCCTGATATCTTTTTGATGCCTTGTAGGAATTCTCATAGCCTCCATTATGTCTAACATGCTTCGAGTTAAGAGTAGGAGTTCTTCGTGGTCATTCCGTTCATAGTGTCTATGATGTCTACGTAGTTCCCTACTCTACCTTCTTCCATGCCTCAATTCCTTCGAGTGTCCTTGTCCTCGCTCTCGACTCTCTCGTCGAGGTTTCTCACTCTGTTTACCCTTATCCTCATAGTCAGGTTCCTAATGACTGTGTCCTGATACTGAAGGAGAGGATGAATGTGACGATGAAGGTGAAGAAGAAGGAGAACCATCACCATAACGATGTTTCCTACCTTCTCTTCGGTGGTCTCATCCCCAATCATGATGATGATCAAAATGCCCACCCTTATCATGTGTTTGTGTTCCCTCGTTGAACACTTGGTGTTCATGGAGATTAGAACGAGGGTTGTGAATCATGGATTGAAGGTTTTGATACACTACCTCCTCACCATCATTAGGAGGGGGAACATCATTTTGTGAAGAGCCTATTGAAATAGGTTCACCATCCTCAATTTCACTTAAGATGGGTGAAGCGTTATGGGGTCTTTTTCCCTTCAACGATGTATAGTATCTCTCCTATTGCAAGTTCCTTTGACGTTGCGCTTCTGTGGGATGGTATTCCCTTGTGTCAAAACCGCATGCAACATATTCCATGTATAACTGTGACATGCTGATTTGTGCGAGAACACAAAGGAGCATGTTGGGAACTGCTTGATCTAGAGGCAACACTATGTTACCCTCCAGGTCTCTCCAACGCAGTTGTTCATCTTGATGGAGAATAAAGGTAAAGTTGTGTAAATATTCATCATGATGAACATATACCACATGGAATTGTTGAGGAATTGGTGGATCTGGGTTACTTATGTTGTACGGCCGACTGTCTCTAGTGTTGTTCCTAGATGGTGAAGTGCTTTTGTCCGAAGAAGTAGACATTTGTTTTCTTGTTTGGTGTGCCATTTACCATTATCTTATTTTTTTTTCTTTTAATAAATCCTAAGGGTTTTTTTCTAGCTTCCTAATGATATGAATGATTTCCTATGTTCTACATAGCACATAAAAAACTAAGTCCCCAGCAATGGCGCCAATGATGAGTGGCAAGGTACCCCTACACTCAACCATACGAATATGAGTGTCTCACGCATGATCTAGTCAAACTCCAAGGACTAAGGGCTTACACTCCCTAATGGAACACTTAAGGTTAATGAATCATTGTCTTCCCAGGCTTACTTGTACTGTCACGGTTGTATGGTTAAGTAAGTTTGAGGTATGTGATTTTTATATCTTTTACCTTTCAATATCTTTACGCTAATAGGGAAAGGGTGAAGAGACTAAGTGACTAACTTATATTAATTATTTGCTAACTAAGTTCTAATTGCCCTAGCACTAGTATCCATTCCCACTTGTTGCACACACCCTGAACTAGTGCAACACTGCTGGGATTACCAAACACTATTTGTTACTGGGTTACGAAACGTTACACACATGCTTGAAGCGGTCGTATTGAATGCACTTAACTAGGACAGTCAAGGGTTCAAAGAGATTTAATTATCTAGGAAAGCATTTAAAAATTTAACAATAATTAAATCCTATTTAGCTTAGTCCATATGCTGCAAGGTTTATCAGAAAGTTCATCTTTATTGCCTTACACAAATGTGTACTTAGGTACAATTTGCTCGAATAAAGATCCGTTCACTTTGAGACTCCTACTACAGGCACATGGAAATTATTCACATGGAAATTATTCTAACTCTGGAATGGTAAAACTGCTATAGTTTGGCTAAGGGTCTAAATCTAGATGGAGAAACAAGGTTAAGCCACCTCTTATTTATAGATGTTGTGGCAGGCCACGATATCGCGTACGCGATATCACGTACATGATATCGCTGCTCATCAGTTAATGATCTCAATTAGCAAATATATTTGTGATAATCTTTTGTTTCATGACATAAAATTGATAATGTATTCTGAATATTTTAATCAATCCATTTTACACGGACTTACATGTGAGAGTGATAGAGAACCTTAGTCATTTTATTAATGAATTCCAAAAAAATACATAAATTTAATCAAAAAGTAACAAGTTCAAGGTGTGCATGTGGCAGAGATGTGAATGCTAAAGTCAATGTTAGGTATCACTAAAATATAGAATCAACAATTATCTCATCAAGGGAAAATTTAGGGATTCTAGAATAGTGTACACAAGCCTAACAAAAATGTAGCTGATTATAATCATTTTATAATTATTTATATTTTTTCTCCTTTTTTAAATAACATTACTTTATTGATGTACTAGTGCGATTCCTTTTTCTAACATGATTTGCACAGCTAAATTTAATGGCATTTTATACCAATGGCACTCCCTATTTAAGTATATCTTTCTTTAAGTTATTTACATTAGTAGCTTTTCCTAATGCTAGATTTTTTTATCTGTGGAATTGATATGAAAAGAAATAAATCGTGTTTTACCATTATTAAGAAAATCTTCTATTCTATCATCACAATGCAATAAATCTTAATAAAAAGTTTCAATATCTTTTGAAAGAGAAAGTATATTTGATTTTTCTCTTATTTGGAAATAAGTCCCAAATGTTTTGTTATCATTTCTAATAAACTAGTCTACGTGAAAAATTTTCTCTTCTTAATTCAAACCAAATTTTCTATCATTTGATAGTATTTGGTAACTTTTGAGTCTTCAATAAAATTTTAGCTCTCACATTCTCTATCAAACTGTTATTGATTGTTTGTATTTTGGCTTTTGGAAATATCAAAGGTAGTTGTAATTAAAGTTTCTATAACACTCATACTTGGATTTTGAATTTTCTTAATTTTATTTTGAAAATCCTATTTTATTTATGTATTTCTAAAGTACTTTTACCTCTTACAATATCTAACATGTTGTGTAGCTGTTAATAATATGAACCATAAAGGATGATGATGATGATATTCAATTATGTTTTCATTAACTTCAAAACATCTTGCACTAGTTTTAGGTTATTCAATAATCAACACTTCTTTCATGGTATTACATGGTTTTCAATGGTGGAAAACTATTAATGCAAGATTCCCCAAACAAGGATGGCCCTACCGCAAATGTTTTACATAGTCACATAAGGCATGATAATAATTGCACATGATTACAAGATGCATGTGTGTATATAAATGAGTTGCTAAACAAGGCTTGGAAGGATATTGATCTCCTTTACTTCACACTTAATGACAATAAGCTAATCCTTTGAGCCACCTACCATATTATACTTCATGTTTGGCTATCAACCATGCTTCTTAATATTATGAAACATCTTCTTTCAAACAAGATGCATATGATGCTTTAGAACATAGCCTTCTTCTTCAAAAAATGATAAAAGTCAATAGGTCCATTTAGCCTTTATTTAAATAAAAGTTCACCCAAACCCCAAATCAAAAACTATAATATTAACTCCTTCTTTGTTGGATCTGGATGGTCACAAGCCCCCGATATTCCTCATACTTGAGAACCTAGATATACCTATAGATGTTGAGGATAATCGATCTCTTAATCTTGCTTCATTTGTTATTCAAATGTTTTAGAACTTCCAAGTTGTCATGGCTTCAACCAAATACCTTTAGTCTTTTACAGGCACATGACATTAAAGACAAAGGTTTTACATTTCCATCATCGTCACTGTGTAGATTTACCAAACATTTGCCCTATTTTGGGTATGTTGTTATAGAAAATACAAAAGAAAATTAAAAATTCATTTATTAAATTTTGAGAAAATTCCCAAAAGCTTGCATTAATAGAACAAAATATTTACATCATGTTCAACAACCCAAAAATGCATGTCTTGGTTGCTCTATACCAAACATAGATTAATACCAAGATATTTTAAATACCAAATAAAAATGCACATGCAAGTTTAGTCTTGGTAGATGGAAGCATAGGTAGCATAGTGGTCAAGGGTGCAACAAAACATTTAGCTCATCTTTGGAAAATATTATTTGATTCATTTTTTAGTTGAAAAGAAAGTTTTTATGGACCATGTTAAAATAGCATTGGTGCTTTCTTTGTATTTAACTTTATCATGTGATTTTGTAAATTTACAAAAAAAAAGTAAAATTAAATGAGCTTGCTTTAAATTTTATATTACAAAACACAAATATTTGTAAAGTATTTTATATCTAATTTGAAAGAACTATCAAGAATATGTGAACTTTCTTAACTATTATGGTACATGAGTTGGCCTTGGATTCCATTAACACACCTAATATTGAAATCCCTCAATGTCTTGTTTAAACTTTGAGGCATGAAACAACCAAATACATGACACTGGAGGGTTGGACTTTTAGGGGGGGAAAACATAAAATTTTACAGGGACACAACATTTTAACCTATACAATACATTTATGCATTCTTTTAGATACCTTACTAAAATGGATGGGGATGTTTGAATCTATCTTAAAACATTAAGAAACAAAGTATAAGCACTAGATATAGCTCAGATGGTTAGTTGAGATGGTTAGTTGACAAGACCGGCACCAACATTCTTCCGGAACCTAGAGGAATTTTCAAGGTGTTTTGACCCCACAATACATTTTTAATTTTAAAAAAAGTATTTTACAATAAGGTTTCAATTTTTAAAAAACCAAAAAGATAGACAAAGTATGAAAATACATCTAAGAATAACCTAGCATTTTTTTTTTTACATACCCCACCACAAGGGGATGGGGATGTTTTCACATAGTTTAAGGTGCCAGAAACAAACAATATTCTGCCTCATTTTTAGGTTGACGATCTAGACCCTCGGAGAACGGCAGACATGGCAAAACAGCAGCAGACAGGCTTCTCAATAGTAGTTGTTTTTTTTCTCCCTTCCTTTTTCATCTTGCATTGTCAAGATATGTCCTTAGCATTTTAATCCATCATCCTCCATCCTCGTTGGGAGTGAACACTGGTGGCCCGTAATTCTGCTCTTATGAAGAGGGGTATCAACTTTGAACCATATGCTTCACATGAATGGAGTTGACAATGCATTCTGTTCAAGTTATATTTCATTTTAAGTTAAAAATACTGTGACTGACAAATTGAGCCAGCCTCTACATTTCGTATAAATATGTGCTGCTCTTTTTGGTTGAAGGCATTGATCGAGCATTAAACTATATAGAGTTCTTCATAGCAGCAGTAGAGTGAACATTAACTAGGGAGAAGATGTTGGATAGCAAGGTAACCATTGAGTAGGTTTGTGTTTTTAATTAAGTTATGATTAATAATGACGAGTTAGCTTAGTAGCAAGACTTTTGATTCAACAACACCCTTTTCTTTTTATTAAAAGTACGCCAATGTCTTGATTTCCTTGGGCTCTTCTATTTACCTTTTACTTTTATTTTCTATTTTTACTTGTTCAAAGTAATACTTGCACGGCATGAATCCAGTTGCTTGCTGAAGCTCTAATCTGTTATTATTCAACATCGCCAAGGACTTCTTGCAAACATCTATTTACCATGATAAATATTTAAAGCACATTCAGTAGTTCAGCCATTATCGCAGAGGTTTTCTTATTACCCATCATAACTCAACTTGGACCTGATCCAATTCAAGTTGGACCGGTAGAATCAGCCTCTCTGCGTAAGTTCTTTGCCCGATATTTACTCCTGTTATCGTATTTTAATAGAATTATTGGCTTGGAGCCTTGGAGCTCTAGTTTATTACTGTTGCAGTTGCAAATTTGTCCTCAAATCTAGATGCCTCGAATTAAATGCGCCGATGAATGCAAGTTTAAGAATTGAATTCTTCAATCGTCAACATCAGCTATCCTCTTTTGGATAAATAGCCCATTCTCCTGTTGTCTTTTACTTTCTAAACTTGATGCACAGAAGTTATGCTTCTGAAGCATTCATATTGATATTTTTATAAGGATATACAGGATATAAGATGGCTACTTTTTTTCCCCTGATAAAAGTAAGAAACATTCGGTTTACTCTCATAAAGCATCCATATTAATAATTTTATAAGTATATATGTTGGCGGCTTTTTTCCCTAATAAAGATAATAAACATTTTCTTTATTTAATAAGAGGTAGCCTGGCTTGTTTGTATTATTAGAGTAAAAGGTTACAATTTTTTGTCTAGTTTAAATCATTTTTGAGTTCTAAGTTCTTCTAAAGTATCTTGACTAGGTCTTAAAGCTATATATAGTCAAAGAGTTTCAAGTTTTAACATTAGCCAACTTCATATTGTTGGGAGTAGGCTAGGATAATGATGATGAGTTAAGAGTTCTAATATCCTATCATCTCAATGCACATTCCATCTAGCAAAGATTGCTAATTCAAGTTAAACTTGAGGCATCATTATATTCTTGTCTAGTTCTTGTAATGTATCATGTTGGCTATATGTCTTGAGTGTACCTACAGTTTAATTTTTTAGGCTTTCAATACACCATAATTCCCTCTACCCCCACCTTTCTTGCATAGCCCCTACTCCAAAATTCTACCTAGTATCCCATTTTTAAGGAGATGTATCTTAGGTGGTTTAGGTTAATCCCATTTTGTTGGGACAAGGCTAAGATGATAAGGATGATGATGTATTTCAAGTGATCTAATTTTTTTAACTTTCTTAACTATATTTTATGTACATCTACTCATATAATTTCTTTAATATATTAATTTCATTTCTAGTTTAAAAAATATTTTTTAGGACCATGTTAATTTACAATAGTTCTTCCAATGTATTATGTTGGTTATATATCTTCAAGTATGCCTACAAGTCTAATTCCTTAGGGTTTCAATACCTGGTAGTACGCTATCATTGTAACCTTCCCTCTTGTGTAGCATCTATTCCAAAATTCCAACTAGTATCCCATTTTTAAGGATATTTATCTTAGGTAATTTAGGTGACTCCATTTTGTTGGGACAAGGTGAAGATGATAAGGATGGTAATGTATTTGAGGTGATCTTACTTATTAACCATCTTAAATATTTTCTAAGTACATGTACTTGCAAAATATATTTACTGCACTAATTTTAGGAACATGTTAAATTTACTAGAATTATGTACTTGATAGCATTGAATATTGATATGCTTTGCATCAAATATTAATAACTTGGTGCCTTGTTTATGCTTGAATTTACTATGTGATTTTTTAATTTTTATAAAAGTAGTATTTAATTAACCTAGATTTAAATTTTATTCTTTAAAAAATAATTAAAAATATGTCCCATGCTTTTTTTGGATAAAGTTTGGGAATGTATTAATGCAAAATATGTACAGTAAGGAAAAACAAGGGGGAAAGTAAAGAGTCCCCCAATCGCATAAGACTTAAAACCACTACCTATGAATGTCAAGCTACATGAGAGAGCATAACCAAAATATGTTTACCAGAATAGTCAACAAAAAACACAAAGCTCTACAAATGTTTAGGAGCAAAGGGACCCAACACAAAAACCAAAAATCACATACCTAGGAGGCCTAGAACCTAGCCACACCATTAGAACCCAATCACCAAAATCTCTTAAAATCTAGCCCTCTCATGTCTTGCATCCTGTGCATTTGAACATCTCCTTGAGGGTTGGATGCACCCCCAAGTCAATCTCCAGCTGTATCTATTTAGCTCAAGCCATAGAAATAAATAGACAATCCACCTTGCTTATGTCAGGAAAAACCAAGAAAGTGCCATCATTCACAGCACTCCTTTTGGCAATCTCTTCCAAGGAGGGTAGGGGAACATTCCCTCCCCTCCCCCCTCCCCCCTCCCAACCACATTAACCTAACTACCAAGGGGGGTGGTTCAAATCCCAAACCTTGACTAGAGAGCATTGCTAGCCTCAACCCATCTTTGATGGGTGACCCCAAGGACCATGAGAACCTTGGTGACTACGACGATTCAGATAACACTGGTGAAACTAGTGAACTAGATTCTCCTCCCCCACAAACCCCCTATGAATCCTAGGATTCCACTTGATCACTTTCCACATCCTCCACCTTCTTCACCCCTTCACTATTGACTTGTGCATCCTATTTCTTGGCCTTTTCCACAACGATGTTCACCTTTACTATCCTACTAGGCCTAGAGGTCCCCAAGTCCTAAGGTGGATTTGTAGGAAGCCTTCCCTTTTAGGTAAAAAATGGCCAACCCCCACCCCCTTCTGAAGGCCAGACCTCTACCTTTCCACCTTACAATCTACCATCTAGTGCCTTGACTTGCCACATGTGTTGCAATAGCAAATCCCAAAAAGCTTCATAACCACTTGAGAGACAACTATCACATTCTCATATTTGATCCTAACTTGTTCCTCTCCCAAGGGAAAGTTAAGCATAACCTTGTGGATCAACTCCCTAGGTGAAAGCAATCTCTACACATAGAACCTTACAAATCCCATTTTTTTCAAGGACCCCATGGCACAATTAAAGGATATGAAATCCCCAAGGAAACCTAGATCCAAACAGGAGCCCATAAAAATAAATTTGGATCCCAATGAATCTTTGGTCATCAATGGGTGAGGGCCAAGCCCCACATGTTAAAAAGCCATGGCCCTCCCATCAATACCCTCTCTTGATCTTGCACTGATTTAAAAATTAATAGAAAGAGACCCTTCGAGAGGTAATGAACCTCCACAAGGAGGAAGTCCCAATGCATAATAATCCATTTCTTAACTAGGTGTGATGAAGCATTAGTTGGTTGCATTGACATAGCCTCTTCAACGTGGCCACTTCCACATAGCCACTTCGAAGTAGCCACGTCGACTAGGCCTCATCAACACATGAAATGACATGTTGATGTGGCCCCATTGATGCAGTGTCTATTTTTGCCTATAAATACATGTGCACCCACCATGTATTTTCATTCTTTTGTCAATAGAGTAGCCAAACTATTACTATTTTATTCCATATTCTTAGTGATGATTCACTAACTAAGCAACCCGATATCGGATCCACGATATCGGATACCTGATATCGGCATTGGATCCCTGATATCGGGCACACGATGTTGGAACCTATCTCATTATCTATAAATAAGAGATAGGGGGACTTGGTTTTAAGTAGTAATTTTTCAGTCCTTTAGCCGAACTCTTGCATTTTTTCTATTCTAGAGTTAGAATTATTTATGAGTGTCCATAGTAGGAGTCATAGAGTGAACATATCTTTATTTGAGCATTGTGTACCTGAGCATACCTTGTGTCTAGAAATAAAGATGAACTTTGTGATAAACCTTGCAACATTCAGAATAGCTTAATTATTGCATTTAATATTATTTATTATTATTTGATGCTTTTAGTAGTTAATTAATGTTATTTCCATAGAATTATTAATTATGAAATATCAATGAATTAGCACACGCAACATGACCACTTCGAGCATACGTGGAACACTTGGTATCCCAGTAATGACTAGCGTTTGCTAATCGCAGTAGTTTTACACTGGTTCAGGATGTGTCTGAAGAGTTGGAATAGATGCAGGTGTTAGGACTTGATTCACATTAGAGTTACAAAAACCCATTAGTTAATTAGATCTTTTCATTGCACACACTTAGGAGACCAAGATAGAAAATATAAAAAATAACATAAAAATCATATACCTCAAGTTTACTTAACCATAAAATTGTGCATTACAAGTAAGCTTGGGAAGACAATGATTGCATAACTCATCCTTGTTCTACATAGGTGCATAAGCACTTAATCCTCGGAGTTCAACCGGATTGTGCGTGAATGCTTGTATTCGTATGGTTGAACGTAGGGGTACCTTGCCACTCGACATTGGCATTGTTGTCGAGGATTTTGTTGTTTGTGCCTTGATTAGAACTTAGGAAATCTTTTCATCGTTGGAATGAACCCTTAAGGGTAACCATCCTACAATTACCAAAAAAGAGTACCACACACTAAGTAATTAATAATGTCTCCTTCTTCTTATGAGAATGCTTCATTGACTAGGTCCAATACCATGAACAATCAGTGGTGGAGTGCACAAGATGATCTACTGGTGCCCCAATAGTTTTGCATGGTATACACTCATCCTAATGAGTATGTACCAAACTTTACCTTTACCCTCAACCAAGATGAATAGTTGCAATGGCGTGATTTAGAAGGTAACATAGTGTTACCTCTTGATCGCTCAATCCTAAGCATGCTTCTTTGTGCTCTCACACAAATTGGCATGCAACACTTACAACCAGAGTACATTATGCATGAACATAATTTGAGAGACTATCGATCCAGGAAGGCACAATGCCAGAGGGATCTACAATAGGATATACATTACAAATCCATGAAGGGGAAGTGGTCTCAGGATGTCCCATATGTCCTAAGTGAGCATGACAGTGGTGAACCTTTCTTGGGAGGTTTTCCACAAAATATTGTTCCTCTCTTTTACTTCAGTCAAGGAGTTGGGTATCAGAATCTCACTCAACTATTCATAACCTAGGTTCTAGTACCAACAGACATAAAGGGTCTAGAAAAGAAACATGAATGCATGACAAAGATAGACATCATGATCGTAACCACAACCGAGGCCATGACCATCAAAGAGAAAGTGGCAAGCACCGACATGGTGCCAGTCCTCCTTCCTCTTCATCTTCATCATCTTCTTCCTCCTCTCTTTGGGATCTGAATGCACTCATAGAAGGAGATACCATGAGGACAATGGTAGGTAAAATAGAAATCACCGACAAAATAGTAGAGAAAGGGGACGAGGGCATTCCAGAGAGACACATCACAAAAGAAGGGAAAGTAGGGAACAACATAGGCATCATAGATGCCATAGGTAACATGATCACAATGAACCCCTACTCACCACCCGAAGTATGTTAAATATAGTAGAGGCTAGTAGGATTTCAACAAGGCACTAGAAAGATAGTAGGATCAAAAGATTAGATATGAATAACATCCCAAGATTTGAAGGGGGATATAATGTTGATCCTCAAAACCATTTACAAGCATTCCACGATGCATGTGCCTTGCAGAATATAGAAAATGAGTGGCAAAAACTAAAGTTATTTCCATGGACACTGATCAAGGAAGAAGAAAGCTGGTACTGATTCTTAGAATTGGAATCCATTCATCGATGGAGTACCATGTTGGAGTTATTCAACAATAAGTATCAAACATACTCCCAAGTGTCCAACCTACGTATGCAAATCCAAGAATGGAAACGAGGACATGAACCCTTGGATGCTGCCATTGGCTGATATTATTCATTATTACATCATTGCCCTAGCCATGGTTACTTGTAAAAGAAACAACTATGCCATCTAGTAGATGGGTTTAGGTACGAAACACGAAGAACCCTTGGGACTTATGCCCAAGGACAGATATCCGAGCTCAAAGCCCATCAAATACAAAGATTGTTGGAGTGAGTTACCAAAGAGGAAAATGAGTTGAGAAAAATAGAAAGTGCAGAAGAGTACAACAGAGATCCTTCTCTCTAAAAGAAGGAAGTTAGATTTTGTGAACAAAAATACTTTACCCATTCAAAAATTTACATCAAAAGTATTAGCAAAGGTGGATTAGATGTGGAACTCTCTAGACAAAAAATTTTAAACTATCCTAAAAATAGCATAGGAGTCTAGAGAACAAAGTAGTAACTGAGAGAGAAATAAAAAGGAAGAAGCTTAGTATGCATGTAACAAGGGTAAGGGCAAGGTTGCTGTCATTGAAGAGGTTGTGGATTCAGACACAGACGATGATGGTGGATGTGAGATTTTCCAATATGACCATCCTAAGGGATGTTGCCCAGTAGTGTCACATGTGCAAGAGTCTAGGGTGTATGCACTAAACCCATGATTAAATAGATGATAAACACCTAGAAGGTTACCTTATCCTCGATGCAACCCAAGGAAGTTCCACCAACCTTTGACCTATTATCTGAGTGGAGCTCCACCACAACAGAATGAACAATATCAATAGTGGAAACAACCACAATCATGGGGAATTCCACTACCACATCAACAATACCCTTACCATCAACCTGACCCATATGGGTATTACGTTCAGCAGCCGATCTCTCCACATGACTACACTAATCATGTCACTCTTCAACCTTACTACCAAATGCCCGAGTACTATAGAAATTCTCCCTCTCCTAGGGGTGATGCTCCACATACGTACTATCCTTCTCCTCTATCTACATTTGTTCCACCCTCAGCTCCATTACCACCTACTCCAACTATGCAGGGCGAGCTTCCTACCCAGCCATAGCAACGTAACACTACAAGGGCTATCAATCTTCAACCTACTATTGGTTTAGATAACCACATAAAGAAAAGACCTTTGTTTATAACTAAAAATCCAACCAAGTCCTTACAACCACAAGCAGCTAATTATCCAAACACCTCATCATCATTTCGATCTTCAGAGCTTCCTTTGAACCAAAAACTACACCCAATGCATACTTTCATGTTAACCCATGCCATCACTGATTAGATTAAATTTGACCATCTTCCTTGGAAATTTTTTAATATTGGAAGTCCTCTTATATATTTGCAAATCACTGGAAATGATCCTTGCAAAGCTCTTTTTGATTTAAGTTCTGGTGTTAACTTAATCTCCCATGAAATGTATAAATCTTAGAACCTACCTCTACTAAAGAAGAGTAACATCTGTTTAGAGTTGGTCAACTAGTCCATCATTGTTCCATTGGGACTAGTGGAGGACATTGTCATCACTATTTGTGGGTGGTTGTATCCAACTGATTTCCTAGTGATCCAAGTCAACAACTGTAAGGGGGACTTTCCAATCATAATGGGAAGAGCATGGCTAAGTACAATTGATGCACACCTAGGAATATGTGATCTTTTCCTAGAGATATCAAAAGAAAATGCATTTGGGAAGATCAAGAAGAAGAAAGTTCCATGCATCGCATACAGTGACATAGGGTGCAACTGCATGCAAAAGTCTTGGTTTGTACAATGCTTAACATTGTCTACATGAAACCAGTGTGCGCAAGTATCTAACATACAAAGATGCATGTATGCAGTAGCCACAAGATAGGAAAGCACCTAGTGGCTGACAGCTGACCAAGAGAGTAATTCAATTTTATGCATGGAATCCACTAAGAGCTTGACTTGTGCCTATATTGATAACATAGATGCATTAGAGCAAGTCCATCACCAACTTCCAAGTATTGGCACTAAAAATATTAACTAGGGAAAGTTGGAAATCCTTGATGAGTTTAAGAAAGAGCCCCTCGAATTAAAATTTTTGCCCCCTGGTATGGAGTATGCATTTCTTAAGAATGGAAAATCAGTAATCATTAATTCTAAGATCACTCCTCAACAAAAGGAAGGACTACTGAAAATGACAAACAAATGGTTAAAAGCCTTTTCTTGGTCATATCCCAAATTAATTGGAATAGATCCTAGGATATGCCAATATAGAATTTGCATTGAACCCTCTATGAAGCCTTAATGACAACTACAAAGATGACTAAACCTAAAGCTTAAGCAAGTAGTTAAGGAAGAAATTTCACAACTGTTGAAGGCCAAGTTCATCTACCCCATTGCTGGCAATGACTAGGTTAGTCCATTAGTTATTGTGCCTAAAAAAGATGGTAAATGGAGGGTGTGCATAGACTTTAGGCTATTAAACATGACAAAATTTAAAGATCATTTCCCATTGTCCTTCATTGACAAAGTCTTAGATACCATTGCAAGGCATTGTTATTATAGTTTTCTAGATGGTTACAGTGGGTAATATCAAATCCAAATACCACTAGACGACCAAGCCAAAACTACATTCACAAGTCCTTAGGGGATATTTGCATATAGGTAGATGTCGTTTGGCTTGTGCAATGCTCCAGCAACATTTCAACATTTGGTTGTCAGTATATTTCAGGAGCAAATAGGGAATGGTGTGGAGGTTTTTATGGATGATTTCTCCACCTATGGAGCAGACTTTGAACAAGCATTGGACTGATTAGATCAAGTGCTAAAATGATGTGTTGAAACCAACCTAAAGCTCAATTTGCCGAAAAGTCGCTTAATGGTCTAAGAGGGCATTGTATTAGGGCATAAAATTTCACAAACAGGGATGGAGGTAGATCCTAAAAAAATTAAAGTCATCCAAGGAATCACTTGTCAACCTGAAACTATAAAAGATGTCTAATCATTCCTTGGACATACTACTATTATAGATGTTTCATTAAGAATTTTTTGAAGATTGCAAAACTATTGGTAGAATTAATGAAGAAGGACATACCCTTTGAATGGACCAAGGAATGTGAGCTAGCTTTCCAAACCTTGAAGCAAAAGCTCATAGAAACACCCATTCTACAAGCTCTTGACTAGTCCATACTATAAGTAGGAGCCGTACTTACATATTTAGATGACCAAAAACGTCCCTATTACATTCACTATGCAAGTTGAAGTATTGCTGGTGCACAACTCAACTATACCACAATAGAAAAAGAGTTAATGGTTGTGGTGTTTGCATTAAAAAAAATTTAGGTACTATGTATTAGGCTATATGGTATTTTTACACATGGATCATAGTGCGATTCAATTCCTTATGAATAAACCAATAGTGAGCCCTCGCATCATACGATGGCTCATGATCTTGCAAGAGTTTGATCTTACGATGGTTGATCTTAAAGGATCAAGAATGTTGTTGTCGATCGTTTATCTTGATTGTGATGGGACAACAAAGAGGACGAATACCCAATTTCTGATCACTTCCTTGATGAACTCCTCTTTGCAGGTGTAATAAATAATTAATCACCCACATACACAGATTAGTATAGTAGCATTCTTACTTATCTTCTCACATAAGAAGCATCACAAGGGCTTGACATTAAAAAGAAATAATAGTTTCTCCACCGAGTCAAACATTTCATGGGAATCAAAGTGTGTCTCGATGGCTTAGTCCAATGGTGTGTTCTGGATGTATTTCAATTGTGAGTTCTCCAAGACACTCATGAGGGCCCTTGTAAGGGTCATTATACTGGAAGACAAATAGCCATGAAAATATTGCTTGCAGAATATTATTGGCCTACATTATTTTGGAATGCCCATCATTTTTTCCAATCTTGTGAACACTACCAATGCGATGGGAGAATGACTACTAGAATGGAGGGTCCACAACAATGGATTCAGCCCTTAAAACCCTTTGACATATGGGGTATTGATTTTATGGGGCTTATTACATTGATGTCTAATGAAAAAGCATACATTGTTGTTGTTGATGACTATTTTACAAACTGAGCAGAAGCAGCCGCCGTTACCAATTGTACATCATCTACTACTGAACAATTTATTCAACAACAAATCATAAATAGGCTTAGCATGCCTCATGCACTTATTTCTGATAATGGTACACATTTTACAGGTGCGAATTTTGGGAAGTTGATGCAACACTTAGGAGTTAAGCATAAACTAACTACATCATATCATCCTCAAGTGAATGTTCAAGTCAAAGTCACCAATAGTAAGATCACAAAAATTTTGACATGAACCATTAGCAAATATAGGCCAAACTGGAGCACCAAACTAAACAATGCTCTTTGGGCCTACCGCTCCACATGGAAACTCCCTATAGGCTATTCTCCCTATGAGTTAGTGTACGATAAACTTCCAACACTTCCTATCCAAGCTGAGCTCCATACACTATCTATAGCATGTGACCTTAACCTTGACCTCAATCTAACATAGAAAGAACTATTAATGAATCTTAACTTGCTAGATGAAAATTGATTAGCCACCCTTTCATCCAATGAACTACACAAGGCCTTCGACAAGCAACTTCATGACCTAAGAATTAGAAAAGTCAAATACCAACCAAGAGATAGGGTTCTTTATTGGAATCCCACACATGTGCCACAACAAACTAAATTTTAAATGTTGTGGGAAGGACATTGATGAGTGGCAAGGTACCCCTACACTCAACCATATGAAACAGGCGTAGCACGTGTGATCCGATCAAACTCCGCAGACTAAATGCCTAAGTGCTTCATGGAACACTTAAGGTTAATCGTTCGTTGTCTTCCTAGACTTGTAGTTGTCACGGTGTATGGTTAAGTAAGTTCGAGGTATATGATTTTTATAGCCTTTTATGTTTTTCTGCTATGCTATGAGGTGAAGGGTTGAGAAACTAACTAACTCTAACTAATGTCCTAAGTCTAAATTAACTAGCATCAGCATTCGTTCCCACTTACCGTACACACCCTGAACTATGCAACTATGGCTACCAAATGCTAATCGTTACTGGGATCACCACACGTAACGCACATGCTCAAAGTGGTCGTACTGAGGCACTTAACTAGCCTAAACGTAATGAACAGCCTATTCCTTGACTAGCCGTACACATCCGTAGATGCTCGTAATCAAGTCGTACTCATTCTGCATTTTAGGAGTTGAGGGTGAGAGAATCTAATCGCGATGAGCAGCCAATTCTTTGACTTGCCGTACACATCCATGGATGCTCGTAATCAAGTTGTACTCATGTCGCGCTATTGCAAGTAATAAATAATAGGTAAGAAATAACATGTAATAAACCTATTCCATGCACTGCAAGGTTTATCCACAAAGCTCCTCTTTATTGGCATGCACAACTTGCATTCATGTACAAAGCTACTTGAAAAAAGATCCGTTCACTTGGGGACTCCTACTACGGGCACATGGGAAATTAATCTATCTCTGGAGTGATCAAACTACCAGAGCTTCGCTACTTCTAAATCTAGATGGGAAATAAGGGGAGTGCCACCTCTTATTTATAAATTTGGAGGCAGACCATGATATTGCATACGCGATATTGCAGGGGATGACATGATATCGTGATGGCCATGATATCGCATCTCATCATACCCCCATGATTGAATGAAAACTTGTCCTCAAGTTCCTTACAATAATATTAAGAAGGTATGGAATTATTGAGGGGAATGGAACTAATGGGATGACATGTGAACGGATCATTATTACAAGAATTGACAAACTGGTGTTCATGACAACAAGGGTGAACACCTTATTACAATGACATCAGGCCTTAGTTGGCAGCTAAGAAAGAGAGAGAGAAATAAGTGTTGCTACTACCAAGGCCAAGATTGCGCCTTCGTTGTCCATCTGTAAGCGCACCATCGATCTTGCTCCTTGCATAGCTGCTTCAGCGCTACTCCATTCCAAGTGTTTGCTCCATATCTAATCCATTAATGCATGATCGCCATCTGCATGCACAACATAGTCTTATATTAGCAAGGGTAAATGAATCATCATGTAATTGATACCTTGCTTCGGTGTAAGTCCATTGGCTAAGTTGTGGTATGGCTAATTTGGATTGGAAGATATATTAATGATGACTACCGAAGGTGTAGGGGTTAGGAAGAAAAATCAAAAATTTCAGGGCTAGGAGAAAAATTGAAAAAATTAGGCCCTGTACCCCCATGACTAATCGTGAACCTCCGGTAGCATTAGAATGGAGAAAGGAAAGGAGTAAGAAAGATAGATAAAAAGGGACAACTAAAAACATCGATTAAGTGGATGTCAAGATGGTAATGAACAAAATAAAATTAATTGCAAAAATGTTAAGGAAAAGAAGTTAACTGATGCACCAAATAGGAATGTCAGTGGGTCCTCCCCAATGTAGGCTCATGCCCTTAATGCCCTGACAATCCCACATTCAAAGAGTCCGTAGGCTTTGGGAATGTCATTTGGAACAAGAGTTAAAGTCGTAACCACAAGAGTTTACTGAAAAGAAAACAATGCATCTAACAAAATATATACACTAATGATACAACCAACAATGAGGTGAACAATGGAGAGAATGATAGAGAGAAGAAAATGGAATGGAATCCCAAGGACAAGGTGGTGTACAGCCCCTTGTGTGTTTCATGATTAATGGGACTTAGCAATCTCATTCCAAATCTGGCCTCAAACCAACCACGTCCAGTGACTTCACATCAATACATTTGGTCAAACCATCCTCTTGAAGTAACAAGAATGCATCTCCAAAGAGCCACCACCATTCCAACGAAACAAAGGAGAGAATAGAAAGCGAGAAAGGCGTTAGTTAGAGGGAACACTTTGGTTCCATAACCAGTGCTTGTAGCCCAGTTTATTTCATCTAATAGGTGTGCTTTGAATTCTCACTTTTCATTTTTTTTTGTGTTTTTATGCATGAGAACCACACCATGCAAAGACTTGATTATTTTTATTGTCTCAGCTTCCGATAAGGGTAACATCAGAATAGCAAGAAAACTCAAGAGGAAAACATTCAAGCACCTAAGAGAACGGCCAACACAAGTGCATCAAGTTCCCTTGAAGTCACACCCTTTTCGATCCTTGAGTCCTTCCTTAGTTTGAGAAATGTCCAGTCACTGATTCGTTAAGATTCTTATTAGAAGGGGACTTGTACATTTCCAAGCCGAGAGAGACCATAGAAACTGGTGGATGGATGGATGAAGTGATCTCATTGCCTACCATATCAAAAGAAACATACCTTACTATCAACATTGTGACTTAAAGGTAAAAAAAAACATTAGCAATCAACATGAAAACAGTTCATACCATCAGTCTGAACACTTATTGGGTGACAAACTTACAGGGTGGATACACACACACACATAAAATGGAAAAGTATAACGATGTTGTAAAACAAAAATAAGAAAAGTTAAAGAAATTTGTAAAACAAAAATGTGTAAAATAAAAACTTAAAAGAACTAAGGGCCCCATATGGTTAGCATAGGTGGCCATCTCCCCCATGACTGAGTTGTAAGGGAGGGATCTAAAATAATGAGCACCTATTAGAATTTTGTAAAAGGGCCCAACTTCTCCCAATTGATGATCTTAGATTGAGGGATGAAAGTTGGCGACGCTCATATTCCAATGTGTCTATGCCTTCATTGTTGGCATGACTTATCTCCTCAATTCATTCCATGCATATTTGTCTGCTCCTTCTGGTAGCTATTAACCAAGGGGTGTCTACTACTGGTTGTGTGGTTGCTACATACAGGCATCTTTGCTTCAGAGTTTCAAGGGCACACCTGTTACATGGAGGCATTTCCTCCATGTCATCACCCGATGAATCACTGTATCTGATGCATGGAACTTTCCTCTTCTCAAACTTTCCATAAATGTTTACCTTAGAAATTTCCAAGGAAAGATCACGGATCCTAAGGCATGCATCTACTGTACTTAGCCATGCCCTTCCCATTATAATTGGGAAGTCCCCTTCATTGTTATTCACTTCAATCACTAGGAAGTCAGCTGGGTAGGACCAACCACATAGTGGCATGATGTCCTCCACCAATCCCAAGGGAATGGTGATGGACTGGTCTGCCAACTCTAGTTGAATGTCACTCTTCTTGAGTTGTGGCAGGTTCCAAGTATGATACATCTCACGTGAAATTAATTTAACTCAAGAACCTGAGTCAAGAAGAGCCCTACGTGGTTCATTTCTAGTGACTTGAAGGTAAATTAAGGGACTTCCAGGATCAGTTAGTTTTCTGGGAAGGTGGCCTACCTTGATCCAGTAACTTACGATATGCATTAACATAACCGTCAGTGTGAAGCTCTGATTTTGGACGGAAGGGTGCTTCGAAGTGTTAGATGGTGGAGGAGTGGTCGTGGACTCAACCACTTGTTGTTGCTAGAGTTTGTCTGGGATTTTGGTTATGAAGAAGGATATTCTCTTTTTACAGTTGTCAAAACTAGCAGCAGGTTGAAGATTTACAGCTCTTGCAGCGTGACGTTGCTACGGTTGAGGAGGAAGTTCCTCTTGCATTGTTGGAGCAGGAGGTGTTATGGAAACTACTACTGGTGGAAGAGGTGTGAATGGATTAGGAGGATGGTGTGGGTATGGAGTGTCTCCCGGAGGAGAAGGAGTCCTTTTGAAGTATTCCCAAACTTGGTAGTGATGGTGGGAAGTTGTGTGATCCATAGAGTTACTTGGAGAAATCGGCTGCTGCACATAATATCCATAAGGATCAGGCTGTCGGTAAGGGTACTGTTGTGTTGGCGGTGGCATCCCCCATGGCTATGGGTATTGCCATTGCTGATGTTGTTCGATGGATTATGGTGGAGTTCCACTTGAATAATACATTAAGGGTTGGTCGAACTACCTTGGGTTACCTTGGGGATAAGGTAATCTTCGAGGTGTTTGCAGTTGATTAAGTCTTGAATTAAGTGCATACACCCCCAGACTTCTGTAGATGTGAGATGATTGGACAACATCCCTTAGGATGGTCATAAAGGCAGATCTCACATCCACTTTCATCGTCTGAGTTCAAATCCACAACCACATCGGAGTTAGTTATTTTTCCCTTACCCTTGTTATGTGCAAGGCCTACATCTCTCTGCTTTTTCTTACCTTTGTCACTACTTTGTTCAACCTTAGACTCCTCTACGATTTTTAGGACAGTTTCACCTCTAGAGTCTAAGGAACTCCATACGTCATCTACCTTAGCTAATAATTTTGTTATTAACTTTTGAATCAGCAAGGTTTTCTTGTTCACCAACTCTTCGATTGGTGACTCATCCTCATCATCACAAAATTTCACTCCCCTCTTTCGAAGAGAGGGATCACGGTTGTACTCTTCTGCACTTTCCCTTTTTCGTAGCTCACCTTCTTCATTTGCTACTTGCTCCAACAAGCTATGACCTTCATGGGCTCTAAGTTTTGATAATCACCCTTGGGCATAAGTCCCAAGGGTTCTTCTAGTCTCATGCCTTAGCCCATCTATGATGTGGCGGAGTTGATCCTGCTGTGCATATCCATGGCCCGGCCAACGATGTAGCAATGTGTAGTAGTAGGCCATGGCAACATCCAAGGGTTCATGATTTCCTTGCTTCCATCCTTGGATCTTCTTACGCAAGTTGGACACTCTGGAGTATGTTTGATACTTATTGTTGAACAGTTCTAACATCGTACTCCACCTCCTGATGGTTTCCGATTCTAAGGACCAGTACCAGCTCTCTACTTCCTTGGTGAGTGTCCTGGGAAACAACTTAAGTTTCTGCCACTCGTTCTCAATGTTCTGCAAGGTGCAGGCATCGTGGAATGCCTGTAAATATGTTGCAGATCAGCGTTGTATCCTCCTTCAAATTGTGGGATATTATTCATGTCTAATCATTTAATCTGACTATCTTTTAAATGCCTTGATGGAATCCTCATTGCCTCCGTTATGTCAAGCATACTTCAGGTTGCGAGTAGGGGTTCATCATGATCATCTCTTTCATGACGCCTATGATGTCTTCATTGTTCCCTACTCTCCCTATGTTCATGCCCTTGTTCTCTCTCTCGACTCTCCCATCGAGGTTTTTCATCCTTCTTACCTTTATCCTCACCTTTATGTTCATGGTGGCTACACCCAGATGTGGAAGGAGAGGGTGAGTGATGTGAAGAAGGGGAAGAAGAAGGGGAACCATTGCCATGATGATGTTTCTTACCTTCTCTTCAACTGCTATGGCCCTGATCATGGTGACGATCTAAGTGCCCATCCTTAGCCTAAGTGGTTGTTCCCTCTGTGAACAGTTGGTGTTCACGGGCATCAAAACTAGGGATATGTATCGTTGATCGTAGGTTCTGATGTCCAACCTCCTTACCATCATTAGGAGGGGGAACATCATTTGTTAAAGAACCCGTGATAAGGGGTTCCTCATCTCCTATTTCACTAAGGACGTGTGGGGCTTTGCCCTTCACATAAGTATGTTGACTCTCCTACCTTAAATCCCTCATACGTTGGGCATCTGTGGGATAATAATCCCTCATCTCAAGGTCTTCAGCAATGTATTTGGTAAAAATTTCTTGCATGCCAATCTGTGCCAAGGCACGGAAGAGCATGTTAGAGATTGCACGATCTAGTGGTAACATGATGTTACCTTGCAAATCTCTCCATCGCAGTTGTTCATCTTGATGGAGGATAAAAGTAAAGTTGGAAATATACTCATCGGGATGAGTATATGTCATCTTATATTGTTTAGGACTTGGCTGATTTCGGCTATGTGTTATATGTTGTCAACTGTCTTGTGTATGGTCCTTAGGTGGTGAGTTGCTCTTATGAGAAGAAGACATTTTTATCTGTGTGCTAATTTCACCGTTATATAATTTTTTTTCTTATGATTAACCCTAAGGTTTGTTTAGGCTCACAACGATGTGAGTAATATCCTCTTATGTCCTACTTAGCACACAAACACTTAGTTCCCTGGCAATGGTGCCAATGATGAGTGGCAAGGTATCCCTACACTCAACCATATGAAATGAGTGTAGCACACGCGATCCGGTCGAACTCCATAGACTAAATGCCTAAGCGCTTCATGGAACACTTAAGGTTAATCATTCATTGTCTTCCCAGACTTACTTGTAGTTGCCACAGTGTATGGTTAAGTAAGTCTGAGGTATATGATTTTTATAGTCTTTTATGTTTTTCTCCTATGCTATGAGGTGAAGGGTTGAGAAACTAACTAACTCTAACTAATTTCCTAAGTCTAAATTAACTAGTGTCAGCATCCGTTCCTGATTACCGTACACACCTTGAACTATGCAACTATGGCTACCAAACACTAATCATTATTGGGATCACCACACGTAACGCACGTGCTCGAAGTGGTCGTACTAAGGCACTTAACTAGCCTAAACGTAATGAGCAGCCTATTTCTTGACTAGCCGTACACATCCGTAGATGCTCGTAATCAAGTCGTACTCATTCTGCATTCTAGGAGTTGAGGGTGAGAGAATCTAATTGTGATGAGTAGCTGATTCCTTGACTAGCTGTACACATCCATGGATGCTCGTAATCAAGTCGTACTCATGCCGCGCTACTACAGGTAAGAAATAACATGTAATAAACCTATTCCATGCACTACAAGGTTAATCCACAAAGCTTATCTTTATTTCCATACACAACTTGCATTGAGGTACAAAGCTGCTTGAATAAGGATTCATTCACTTGGGGACTCCTACTATGGGCACATGGGAAATTAATCTATCTCTGGAGTGATCAAACTGCTAGAGCGTCACTACTTCTAAATTTGGATGGGAAATAAGGGGAGTGCCACCTCTTATTTATATATTTGGTGGTAGACCGCAATATCACGTACATGATATCGTAGGGGATGATGCGATATCACGATGGCCATGATATCACGGTGCATGCGATATCACATCTCATCAGACGTTATATCATTCATGAAACTTTTCCTTCAAGGTTTATGATGATCTATAAACTTGGAAGCCTAGATAAGAAATTATTTGTCAACATCCAGCAAACCAAACCTTTCCATGAGCCAAAAACGGCCAATGCTAACACTACCTTTGTTGATGGATAGCCCTGCTCATTATTTCTGATCTCCTGCTTCCAACTCAGTCATGGGGGAGATGGCCATCAATGCTAATTATTCTGAACCCTCAATTTTTTTATTTTTTTGTTGTTTTGCACATTTTTCATCTTTACTTGTTTTTGTTTTACACCATCATTAACATTTTTACTATTTCTTTCTTTGTTACCTTTTGTTTGATTTATTTTCACTCATCACATAATAAGTGCTTATGATGGTGGATTGTACTATAATAGTGTTGATTGCTAATGTTTGGTTTTTACCTTTGACTTCTAATGTTGATGCTAAGATATGGTTTCTTTTGATAAAATATGTAATGAGTCCACATCATCCATTTATCCATTCAACTCTATGGTCTCCCTTTGTTTTGGAAATGTACTGCCCCTTTTTTTAATTAAACCTATTAATGAAATTGTGGCTTGGTATTCTTCAAACCAAGGAAGGATTCAAATATATTGAAAAGGGTGTGACTTCAAGGGGATTCGATGCATTTTTTCTGGTCATTCTCTTGGGTACTTAGATGTTTTTCATAGGTTCTCCACCATTCTTCTATCGACTAATACCAGGAGGTTAAAGAAATCAAATAAGTCTTTACATGGTGTGGTTCCCACTCAAAAAAAAAAAAACTGGTGGGAATTCAAAGCATACCCCTTAGACATAATAAAGGAACATGCGCTACAAGCACTATTTATGATACTAGAAAGACATGTTACCAATGCCTAAAGGTTCCCTCTAACTAAAGCCCTTTTTCACTTCCTACTTCTCTTTTTGGGGATGGTGGTTGTTTTGTGGAAGCATTCTTGTTGCTTCAAGAGGATGGGTGGGTCAAGTGTGTTGATGAGAGGGCACTAGATGTGGTTAGTTTTAGTTTGGATTTGGACTGAATTTTATTAAGTCACCTTAACCACATAATATACAAGGGACTTTACACAACCTTGATTTCAGGATTCCATTCCATTCTCTCTTTTCTTTCTATATTGCTTTCCGTATTCTACCTCATTGCCAATTTTATGATTAGTCTATATCTTGGTTGGCACATTGTTATTCGTTGGTAAATTCTTGTGGATGAATCCTTACCTGTTGTCTCCATATGTCATTCCTAGAGCCTATGGAATCTTTGGTTTTTGGGTTTGTTAGGGCATAAAGAGCATAAGCCTGCTTTGGGGAGGACCCACTGGCATTCCTTTTTGATGTAATTGTTAAGTTCTTTCTCTTAAACATTTCTTGCAATCAATTTTTTCTCATTTCACCCATCCATGACATCCCTTCTATGCATTTTTATTGGCTTCAACGTTGTTATTCCTTTTATTTTCTTTTTTTCTTTCATTTTCCATCCTATTGCTACCGAAGGTTCGCTCTTAGTCATGGGGGCCTATCACAAATTTTTCCATTTCATTACTTATCTCACCACTACACCTTGGGTAGTTATCACTTACAAATCTTTACCCCAGTATTTTCCATACCCATAACCTAGCCAATGTGTTTCATATTGAGGCAAGGTATCAACTGCATTATATCTTATCTATCCTTGCTAATTCATCATTATATTGTGTGTGCAGATGGCGATCACATGAACAATGGACTGGGATAGAAGGGAGCACTCAAGATGAACTAGAGCTAGAGCATTTATGCAAGGAACATGCTGATTCATGTGGCTGTGGACCAACAACGGTGTGCACCTTTTTGACATCGGCAACAACGCACCTCATTCTCTTTTCTCTCTCTCTCTCTCTTCAAGCTATCAAATGAGGGACTACATGTCATCTAGGTATAATTTTCACCACAATGGTTATGAACACCAATGTTGTAATACATTTGTCAATCCATTCACTGAGCACTTTGAGTTTATCATTTCATGTTACCGTTAGTTGCTGTTCAGTCAATAATCCCATACCTTCCAAATATTTTGTAAGGAACTCGAGGACGATTTTTCATTCAGTCGTGAAGGTATGATGAGTCATCAAATAAGTGACTTGATATCAGATCCACGATATTGGATATGTAATATCAGCATTGAATCCTCGATATCGAGCATAAGATGTCATAACTTGTCTCATTATCTATAAATATGAGACAAGAGTGCTTGGTTTTAAGTAGTAATTTTTTAGTTCTTTAGCCGAACTCTTACAGTTTTTCTATTCTAGAGTTAGAATTATTTCTGAGTGTCCATAGTAGGAGTAATAGAGTGAACAGATCTTTATTCGAGCATTGTATACCTGAGCATACCTTGTGTCCAGAAATAAAGACAAACTTTGTGATAAATCTTGCAACATTCAAAATAGCTTAATTATTGCATTTAATGTTATTTACTATTATTTGATCATTTCAGTAGTTAATTAATGTTATTTCCATAGAATTATTAATTATCAATTATCAATGAATTAGCACACTCAGCACGACCACTTCAAGCATACGTGGAGCACTTGGTAACCCAGTAACGACTAGCATTTGGTAATCGCAATAGTGTTACATTGGTTCAGAAAGTGTCCGGAGAGTGGGAACAAATGCTGGTGTTAGGACTTGATTCACATTAGAGTTACAAAAACCCATTATTTAATTAGATCTTTTCATTGTGCACACTTAGGAGACCAAGATAGAAAATATGAAAAACAACATAAAAATCATATACCTTAAGTTTACTTAACCATAAAATTGTGCCTTACAAGTAAGCTTAGGAAGACAATGCCTGCATAACTCATCCTTCTTCTACATAGGTGCATAAGAACTTAATTCTCAAAGTTCGATCGGATCCTGCATGAACTCTTGTATTCATATGATTGGGGATAGGGCTACCTTGCTGCTCATCACTTAGAGAATAGTTAGTGCATGCTTACAGTGTGGATTTAAGTCAATTCTATGACATCTTATTCGAGTGGCAATGTACCTAGACACATTCCATGAACAACAATAAGATTAAGATCGATTCTTATTCATTGCAGCTTTTTAACTTAGATTAAAATTAATTTCCATGTAATTTACATTTCATATACTTAGCTAATATTTATGTTTCCATGCATGTTAATGAATTCATGGAATGAGCGTGACCAGTTTCAACCATAAACACATATTCACTTGGTAATCCCAATAGTGTTATTGCTTGGTTCACCTAGTAGAATAGCACTTGGTAATCCTAGTAGTGGATATGTGGGTTCAAGATGTGTACAGTAAGCTGGGAATGGACACTCATCGCCCATAGGCTATTTTAGACTTTAATTTCCATTTTTTATTAGTTTAAATAATTGATATCTTCATTATCATTACGAGTAACATAAAGTTGAAACAACATCAAGAATCATATGTCTCACTTTGAACTAAACCATGCATGATAAGCTACCACTAGTCCAAGTGGGAAGATAGTGAACTACAATCAAGCCATAACAATCTAGATGCCACAACTAGTGCCATCCATAGAATTCAACTAGATCATGCATGAACACATATGATTCATATGGTTGGGCATAGGTTGTATCTCATTGCTCATCATTGGTGCTATTACCGAGGATGGTGCTAGTTATTCAGATTAGTTATATCATACATGATGACTATAAATGCATTAACGATATATCTTTTAGAAAATATTAAGTCACATACATCATTAACCAATGAAACTGTCTCTTTCACAAGGAAGAAATAATGCATCGTATGAAGAGAACATTCATTAGAGAACCAATGAGATATATACTGAAGAAAATTAGAGTGACCAACCTCATGCAAGGGTTTCATATATTTATGAACACCTTGACTACACTTAAGGACTACATTCACCTAAGGTAGACAATTCTAGAGGAGATGAAGTTCTAGAATAGGAGAGGCCTTGACTTGGAAAAGATAAATCAAGGGACCATGGGAAATACTATAGAAGCCATGGAAACTCTCTTAGTTCATCATCTTCCTCTTCCTCTTCAACATCTATTTCTAACAAAGATGAACATAGGTATAGAGATAGAGCTCCACTATGGGGTCAAAATAAAAACAGAAATCAAAACCAAGAGTAAAAATAAAGACATCAAAATGAGCATAGAAAAAATCATTACAATTAGACACATGGAAATAGAAATTTTTACCACAACATGTCTAATAATGGTGAATCCTTGTTGGCTACTAAGAGCATGATGCAAATTATAGAGGTAGTTAAAATACCCTGCAAGCATGGCAAGGAAAGTCACATCAAAAGGCTTGATATGAATAACATTCCTAAATTTGTGAGAGGCTATGATTTTGATCAACAACATCATTTGCAAGCCTTCCATGATGTCTACATCTTACAAAACATTGAAAGTGGGTGGTAAAATCTTGGGCTTCTTTCTAGGACACTAATAGACAATGTTGAAATGTGCTATAGATCATTAAAACCAAAGTCAATCCATCAGTGGTTCACAATGCTGAAACTCTTCAATGAGAAATAGAAAACTTATGCAAGGGCATCCAACCTAACGAAATGAATCTAAGGATGGAAAGAAGAACAACATGATGCCTTGGATATGGCCCTAGATAGACACTATTCTCTATTGTATAAATATCCAAGCCATGGTTTCTCTAAAGAAGAGCAACTTTTCCACATCATAGATGGGCTTCATAGTCAAACAAGAGAGATAATTGGGATGTATGCTCAAGTTCAATTATATGAACTAGGAACCCATCATATCCAAAGGCTAATCAAGAATGTGGAAAAAGAAGAAGGAGAGCTATGTAAATGAGAAAATGTTGAGAATTATCACTGGGACCTAACTCTTTAAAAGAAGAGGGTCCATATCTATGATCAGGGAAAAGAGGAAACTCTCAAAGAGGTGATTTCACAACAAACCTTATCAATACAAAAGTCTGTCAATGAGCTTGAAGCAAGGTTAGATAAGATGTCAGAATGGATAAATGAGAAAGTTACAACTTGCATAGAAATCATAGAGGAGAGAGTAGCACAAAACAAATTAAGTGATCACAACAAAAGGAGGAAAAAGAATCAAGAGATAGGTAAGAATACTAATCAACAAAAAGGAAAAATATCTTTAGAAGAAGAGGCTATAAACTCAACCATCAAAGAAGATGATAGATATGACATTTTCCTATTACCTGGTCATGTTACATCTACATGAGTATTGAGCCTTTGCATTGAATCCCAAATTTGTATAAAATCAGATGCCTAGAAAATTACCTTTCTCATAAGGTAATCATAGATAGTCTTGCAACCAACTATACTATCCTAGTGGGACTTCTTATCAACCTCAAAACTATGATCAACTATAGTGGCAAAACCCATAGTCATGGGAGAGGCCATCATCAAACTAGCACTACCCTTACTGCTAGCTAGACCCGTATGGATATTATGTTTAACAATCTATTTCCCCATCTAGTTCTACTTCCTCTACTTCAAATTTCTACTACCACTCTACCAAATATCATCGATCTATGACATCTCCTAAAGGATTACCACCTCACACCTCTCACCCTCCATCATATCCTCAATATTCTCATACTTCCCTCCATCATATGTCACCAACAACAACACAGGAAGGTTCAACACCATGACATCAACAAGAGAATGGCACTTGTGATATGAACATACACAAAAATGATAATTCTAGTAGATTTTAATGAGTGGCAAGGTACCCCTACACTCAACCATACGAATACGAGTGTTTCATGCATGATTCGGTCGAACTCCGCAGACAAACTAGTTGTGGTATCTAGATTGTTACTTGTTGATCGCAATTTGATGTCTTCCCACCTAGACTAGTATATGCTTTGTCATGTATGGTTTATTCTAGAGTGAGGTGTATGATATGTTCCTAAACTAATGCTACTCCTGGAGTTGATGGAAAATAATCTTAGGTAAGCTAGGAGGAAAAGGAAGAGAGAGAGAGCTATACTAAGAGGAGATAGGAAGAGAGAGTCTCAGCTAGCCTAAGTGCAATGAGCATTCATTCCTTAATAATCTATACACATCTTGGACCTCGTGCATGACTACTACTAGGATTACCAAGTGCAGATCCTAAGTACGCTACTAGGTTACCAAGTAGTCACACTTAAATGCTCATGATTAAGTCATACTCATTCCACGTTTAAGGAGTTAGGGTGAAGAGATATTAACTACAAAAGCAATAAATAACAATAAAAATTAAATAATTAAATTAAGTGAATGTTGTAATGATGAAGTAATCTTAATCTTTATTTCCAGTCATGTGCATGTCCAAGTACATCACACTTGAATAAAGGATGTCGCATAATTACAATCATCATACTACGGGCATGCATTGAGAAATAATTCTAACTCTAAGAAGGAAAAACTACAAGAGTTTGGGTAAGGGACTAAGAACTAATCTCCTCCATCCTGTATGCCTACATGTGTATTTATAGGCCCATGTAGGAACCTTGAAATTGCAGATCCAATATCATTGTTGGGTGTGATATTGGGTACACGATATCACATATTCGATATCATGGGTCTGATATCACAACTGAATGAATCATGATTCATCATACCATGACAACTGAATGAAAACTCATCCTCAAGTCAAAATGAGAACAAGCCCCATTGATTACATAGTGAATAGATATGGGATTATTGACTGATAGGGAATCTATTCATGCCACAGTGGAGGAATCAATAGAACAAAATTGGACACAACATGAAAAATGAAAAATTCCTAAAATTACAAAATTGGGTGCAACTCATGTGGTTCCTGATGGCGATGGCTCCTCCATGGGTTGCTTTTCCTTATCCTGCACTCCAGGTTTTGGGAGGTGATGACATTGAAGTGGTGCCTGGAGTTTCTCCTCTTCAATTCAAGGGTCCTATGTTGTCCATGCTGATGCTCCAATGTTTGATGGAGTCAGAACCTTCCATGAGCATAGTAGTTGCGGAAACATTTTGTTTGCTTTGACGTACCAGGCTCCAAACAATCGTCGTTCCTTCTCGTAGGCTCTGGCTTTGTCTCTGTACTCCTAAAAATCTATAGGCCTTCGAGCCAAGTCTATTGCAACATCTTTTTGTCCTTGGTAGCTTGCTTTAACCACCTCTAATTCAAAATTTACGACTTCCAGCCTTTGAAATATTTTCTTACGTTCAGTAAATTCTTCTTCGTACTTGGCATAGGTGGTGGCTACCTATTTCTCGAGCTCTATCCTTGGGCACCCTGTTGTCAACATGGCTAGATTGGCATGCCGTAGATTCACCAACTCCATGTATTCTGTAAGATCTTGAATTTGTAGGTCCTGGCTCTTAAGTTCCACCTAGTGGGCAAATGCATATGTATCCAATATGACTGACCAATCAATGTTTGGTGCACTAAAAGCATTGATGTGGGCTTTGGACATATGGATCTCCGTTTCGATGATTTTTTTGTACATTCCCACCTGGTCTAAAAAGTGCTCTTTTAATTTTTCGTGTCGCTTGGCCTCGTTCTTCCATGCACTTATTTCAATGGTTGTCTTCTGATAGATGGCACATACCTCCTTCATTAAGAGGGTTCAATTTTTCCTGGCCAAATGGTTCATGTCCTAGTTGACCCTAATTAGTTGTTCTCGCAATCATTCAAAAATGCTCTTCAAGAAATTTATTTTGTTTTTCCACAAAGGTCAATCAAAAATTATCAGCAACAAGTTGTTTATTTTCTTCTTGTAAGGCCTTGAGTGCCTTGGCATGTGTGTAAGTTTGTACTTGTGCCATAGAGGCATTCCAGTCGACCTTCTCTTTTTCCTCTACCAAGTTTTTATTTTCCATTAGAAATTTATTGAGTTGCTCAGTCCTAAAGGTGTCTAGCTGGTCTGCAGGAACAAATTGAGAAGGATCCTGCTGTGTGGCCTGTAGGGCTATGAGCCTTTCTTGCAATTTTACAACTTCTGCTTCTATGTGCTCAGCCCTCATCTCTGTCATGACCAGCTTCCCTTTGGTGGATATGAGGTCTGATTGTACTACTGTAACATCTTGCCAGATGTCAAACAAGGACATCATCACCTATCATGTTTGCAGTAATCGATCAAGCACGTCCTCATGCCTCTGTAGGAGTCATTAAGGGACTAGCAAGAGTTTGAGCATCCCGTGCTCCTATGAAATCTGCCAATGGCACAATAGGGATGTTAAAAGATTCTTTGATGTTGTTTGTGACCACCTCTATGGCTTCTGCTACATCTTGGTGCTACATGACCACTACTGTCGCTCCTTCACTAGTCTCTAGTTGGACCTGAAAGGATGTAACGCTCCCTAAGATTTGTTGTGACCAAAAACTCTCCTCTCCCCCTATTTGAATGGACACCTCACCTCGTGCATGATCTATATAGACAGTGGATCGTACGATATCATTGATGATGTGGAAGAGGTTTTCATCATCATGACTTCCCCAACTGACCGTCTCAGCGATGGCCCTAAGATGGCTCATCGACGGTCGATAGTCCTGTGGCGGTGGTGGTAGTTGGTCTCGTTGGTTCGTGCTAGGCCTTGCTTCTTGCTGTTGACTAAGTCCTATGCTTAGAGGTTGGCTAGGCTCTACAAGTTGAGTTGTAGTGGGCCCCACCATATGTTCTTGCTATTGTTCTGGCCCTAGCATCTCACTAGCAATCTTCCTTGCAGCTAGTGGCTTTAGCAGTTTAGCGTACGAATCATTTTGGGCTTTTCTGACGACATCATTAGTGTATCCCCGAATGCCAGCATACTTGCACAGCTTCCTGATGAGACAACGGAAGGGCAACGTGAACTTCCCTGTCTTACATTCTTCGAACCGCCTTAAGATCTCCATGAAATATAGATGAGGCAGGTTAGCATTAACCTTTCCCATCAATATAACACTTCCTCTTGCCACATATGTTGAAATTCTATTTAGTCCTTTTGTGGGGAAGATGTGATAAGTTCAAATTTTAACATAGATCCTCTCTTCCAACATCAACTCTCCATAGATCTTATCTTCTTTACTGTACGCCCTGTCTAACTAAACCTTACGCACATCTGCATCAGACCTTTGGCCCTATATTTGAAAAGTTTAATACTTCTGAAATAGCTTGGACAGAGAAATTAATAGTCACACCACAAATGTTAACTGTGGTGCTTTCTTCTTTATTGTGATAAAACTGGTACATTTCTCCTAAGTACCAGGCACCACTTTCGAAGAGGATAGGCCATAATGGAGACCCCTTGAGGTGGTCCTTAATGGCCTCAAGAGTGAATTCCATGAAAGGTCTGAAGTTTAATTCCACAATCATGGTAGCTGATGTGGACTTTTCATGGATGGCCTAAACACACTCTGGGGGAAACTTAAGGTGTCTTCCCTATTTAGGCACTACTGCATCTCCTCCTTCAGCCTTTCTTGATTGCACAGTGGTAGGGGTTTCTTGATATATACTGAACGATCACTCCTCCTACTCTACATGTTGTTCGGTAGGCATCTGTCCTCTACCTCTCCTGGGTTGCTTAAACACACCATGAGAGGGACCTTCTTGTTGTCTATGCTTTGGGGCCATCTACAATCACACAGGTCAAGCATTAGTAAGGTTGTTTACCCAAGTTAAGTTATATCTTACTTCTTTCCTTAAAGAGTTTATTCTATTTTTGTGTGATTTTAAGGTTAGGATTTTTTATGAAAGTGTCCCCAAAAGATTTTTATATTTGGTCCACTTTTCTTAGGTGGTTTCAAAGTGTAATTCCCGGTATAGATAATGAGATGTAATTGTTTTTGGCACATGTTTATTATTATTTTTATAACTAATTACCCTTGATAGTGTCCTTCGAGCGAAGATGAATTTCAAAATATTTATGTGAAATTCGGCATGTACCCCTCCCCACAACTAAGCTGAACACTTCGGGTTCAAGTAGGTTCAGACGAAATGAAAATCGGAGCACCAACAAGTGAGTTATGATGAGCGAAGCAAGAAATGCATAATCGCAAGTCGTAGAAGAAAATTTGAAAAACTTCCCCCATGTGAATAGTTGCAAATGATGTTGATAGGTGCAAGGGGCCCATGTATATATATAATTTAAGGACACGATATTGCATACCTACTAGAAAGGACTCAATATCACATTGGACTCAATATCAAGGACCTGATATCATGTCCTATCAAAAATAGGGCACGTGTAAAATTTACCAAATTTTAATTAAAAATTTTTAAATTTTTTGAAACTCCAAGGTATAAACTAAGGACGTGTAGATTAATGTAAAGGGGTCCAAGGTAATGCAAACTAATCCTGAAGGCACAAAGAGTATAATGATGTGAAATCTGTCAATGAGAATCATGCAGAGTAGGCAGAAAAGGACATGTGTTCACTCATAGGAATGTTTGAACTTTAAAGGATAATAAGGGAAAGAAGATCATTGGTAATATGTAGAGGCTATTGAATGATGTGTGGGAGATGTGTTATAAGTGTAGATTACAAAGGTTGCGCAAGTGGGTCCTCCCCAAAGTAGGTTCCAACCTATAATGCCCTTGCATAACCACACCTTGAAATGTCCGTAGGCACTAGAAGGGTTAAATGTAATCCACACAAATTTCATACAATATCTAATACATGATATCACGTACCCAATATCACACCCAACAATGATATTGGATCTACAATATCGAGGTTACTACATGGGCCTATAAATACACATGTAGGCACATGGGATGGAGAAGATTAGTTCTTAGTCTCTTATCCAAACTTTTGAAGTTTTTCCTTCTTAGAGTTAGAATTATTTCTTAGTGCATGCTCGTAGTGTGATGATTTTAATTGTACAACATCCTTTATTTGAGTGTGACGTACTTGGATGCACACATGACCAGAAATAAAGATCGATATTACTTCATCATTGTAACATTCACTTAGTTTAATTATTTAATTGTTATTATTATTTGTTGCTTTCGTAGTTAATATCTCTTCACCCTAAACTCCTTAAATGCGGATTGAGTAAGACTTAATTATGAGCATTTAAGTGTGACTATTTGGTATCCCAGTAGCATACCTAGGCCATGCGCTTGGTAATCCCAATGGTAGTCATGCACGAGGTCCAAGATGTGTACAGATGATTAAGGAATGGATGCTCATCGCACTTAGGCTAGCTTAGATTCTCTTCCCATTAGTTTATATTCTCTCTCCCTTTTGCTCTTAGCTTAATTAAAGATTATTTTCCATTGCTTCTAGGAGTAGCAATTAGTTTAGGAACATATCATACACCTCACTCTAAACTAAACCATATGTGACAATGCAAATACTACTCTAGGTGGGAAGATAATGAACTACGATCAACAAGTAACGATCTAGATACCACAATGCATGAAATGCATGATTTTTGGAGTTCAACCGGATCATGCATGAAATGCTTGTATTCGTATGGTTGAGTGTAGAGATACCTCACCACTCATTAGATCTCCACCAAAATCTTGAAAATTTCCTTTCTTTAGGACAATTCCCATGCATAAGCACAACACTTGTGAACCTAATAACTCATCCAAACTATCACAATGCCAATCAAGTGCAACATCCTTCCTTTCACAACCAATGTCTTTCAATCCTACACAAGGTCCAACATCTGTCATTACTCCAACGCCTAACAAAAGTGATGAATCTAGCATTGTGAAGAGACAAAAGAATCCATGCATTACTACTAATAGTAAATGGTGCAATCATGGGCCAAAAATTCAAGATATTAACACAACCCACAATAGAGTTCAGGATCAAGTGTGTTAGCAAAAACCAATCTACGTAGTAGCCACTAAACCAGAAGACACCTAGTGGCTTGAAAATGAGAATATAAAATTATTTTAAAGATGCATGGAGGCAACTGATCCACTTATTAGTTCTAGACTTAAGAAAATGGACCAAACAAAAGACTTAGACACAAATATCTTACACTCTAATTATACATTAGAAAAGGATATTAAACATGGAGACCTAGGAATTACAATAGAAAATCAAGAAGAAGAAGCAAACACATCTAGACCCCTAGAAAATAGAAATACCTTCACATCCAGATGAAGATGCATCTCTGAATGATCCAAATGAGACTATCACCAATGTCAGATGTGCTATCATGTGATTAATTAAATCAATAACATTGATAGATAGAAAACCAGTGATGTATAACCAGGGGATTGTGCAGTCCATCTCCTAAATGTGTAGCCATAAGATTAGGCTTGAGGGAGATGCTCTATCTTGGTTCAAGAACTAATAAGTTTTTTTTTTTTACCTTTTTTATTTTATAAGTTTTTATCATTTTCCTATTTCTTCCAAAATTTTTTGATTCTTCATATGTTTCCCATTTCTTAATATCTCCATTTTCTTTATATTTTTCTGTTTGCTTGAGCCATTCTCTTTATGTTTAATGAATGTATTTCATGTTTTTGTTAATAATATTACCAAGTCATGATGCAGAAATCAACACTATGTGTTGGGTTTTTGTGCTATGCTATCAAGATGATTGGGTAAGTAATTTTGTAAAGCAATGAGACCACCTCATCCATCCCTCAGTTCTTTAAATAAAAGGTCTTTTTCATGGAAACAATTTGGTTCTTCTTTCATAAAACTAAAATTAATCAAAGAGGGAACAACCAAGTGGAAATGATAAGGGTGTGACCTTAAGGGGAATTGTTGGGTTTTCTTTTTATCTTCCTTCATGTGATTTATGACTCCTCTTAGAACATATCATCACTCCTCCATCGGCAAATAATAAGAAGCTAAATGTCTTTGCATGGTGTGGTTCCCATAAAATAAATAAATAAATAAACAATAAAAAGAGCAAAAGAAAGAAAAAGAGATAAAAAATACTAATGGGAATTCAAAGCACACACCTTACACATAATAATGGACTATAAGCATTCATTATGGAGTTGGAAAGAGATGTTACTAATGCCTAAAGGTGCCCCTCTACCTAAGGCCCTTCCTTGCTTCTTCTCTTTTTGGACTAATGCTTGCTCTTTGAGGGGGTTGGTGGTAGGCAAGAGGAAACACATCAATGCGAGGTTACTGTTCATGGTATGGACTTGGTCTAAACTTGGATGAATATAGATGTTGATCATTTTAATCACATTTTTCATAGGAACCTAATATGAACATGGCCAAGTACCTTACATCCCTATTTTTGCAATCCCTTCTCATCCCATTATTCACCTAACTATTGCATGTGATTATGAGCCATTTGGTTTTATGTAGTATAGTATAACATCCCAACTATGGCAGTTGTGTGTTGTTTGGAACAAAGGCATGGTCTACATTTAATTTCTCAAGTGCCTACAATCATCTATAGAAGTAGTTATGTAAGAGCAGTATGGTAGGAGCCTGCTTTAGGGAGGATCCACTTGCATAACTTTTGTTTACTATGGCTTTAAACTAACCTTCACATCTTCTAGAACATCAATGATAGTTTCTCTAAATTTATGCATAAATTTGGGACTACTTCTCATCACTTTCAATTAAGTTTTTACCTTTTCCTACTTTTCTATTAAAATATCATTCAAGTTCAATATTTCTTGGTCATCTTCTAAATTAGATCTTTGATTTCAATTTTCAAAAATTTGTGTGCTTCTAGAGTTATGCTTATTAGTCATGGGGCCTAGGGATGTCCAATTTGATATTTTTCTAACATCCTATTTTCAAACATCATGGTAACTAATAGTAATTGATCAAAATAATGTAAATAGCTTGATTATTTTAGTTACCTCATAGCCTTGGGCATAGTATGCTGCCATCACCTTGTGCTTAAATGAAAACAAAGGGACCTGAAAATGGTTAAATATTATGAAAAATTTACCAAAACTAATACTAATCCTTTGGTGACAATAGGTAATGCGAAAAGAACTACCTAAGGAAGAAGGTCTTTTGCTAGGCATCAAAACGAAGCCAATTGGGGGAAAATGAACAATATACCCATGGACAAATCATAGCACATACAAGATAGCATCTCAAGCATAACATGTTTGCTAGATCCATGGGACAATGAGAACAAATTTTAGTCTATCCTTCAAGAACGTTCTACATAATCAAAAGCCATCAACATAACAATCAAGATTAGAAGTCTGCCACCACTAGTAACAAAGAGAAGAATCATTTTTAGTGGATTTTTGAAGACCTCTACAAATTTTGTAATCTTTAATGCATGTTTGATCTTTTTATCATCTTGTCATTTTGTAATGCATCCACTTGAATAAAATTTTGTAATGCAGCACTTAGAGTCAGTTAGTAATTAGTGTAAGTCAATAATCCCATCATTCCCAATTTTTTGTAAAGAAAGCTTGGTCCTATCCTGTTAACTTGAGGACAAGTTTTATTTAGTCATGGGGGTATGATGAAGCATCAGTTCGTTGCATCAACATAGCCTCTTCAATGCAGCCACTTCGACACAGCCACTTCATAGCAGTCACATCGACTAAGCCCCATCAACACTGTCTATTTTCACCTATAAATACACATGCTCTTGCCATGTATTGACATTCTTTTCTCAATAAAATAGCCAAACTCTTGTACTTTTATTCTGTAGTCTTAGAGAATCATTAGTGAGTGCTCGTAGTGTGGATCTAAGTCAATTGTACAGTGTCTTATTTGAGTGGCAATGTACCTGGACACATTTCATGAATGCCAATAAGATCAAGATTGATTCTTATTCATTACAGTACTTTGACTTAGATTAAATTTACTTTCCAGGTAATTTATGTTTCATGTACTTAGTTAATATTTACATTTCTATGCATGTTAATGAATTGTCAGAATGAGAGAGACCAGTTTTGTGTGTAAACTCATATTCGCTTGGTAATCTCAGCAGTGTTATTGCTTGGTTTGCCTAGTAGCATAGCGCTTGGTAATCTTAGTACTGGATATGTGGGTTTAGGACATGTACAGCAAGCTAGAAATGGACACTCGTTGCCCATCGACTAGTTTAGACTTTAATTTTCATTGTTAATTAGTTTAAGTAATTGATTTCTTCATTATCATTAGGAGTATCATAAGGCTAAAACAACATCAAGAATCATATGCCTCACTCTCAAGTAAATCATATGTGATAAAGCTACCACTAGTCCAAGTAGGAAGACAACAACTACGATCAAGGCATAATGATCTAGATACCACAACGAGTCCCATCCATAGAATTCGATCGAATCATGTGCAAATGCTTGTGATTCATATGGTTGGACGTAGGGAGTATCTCACTGCTCATCAAGGTCAAATAGAGGCAGTGTACCTACCAAAATGAACTTACCAACAAGACTCAACTCCAAAACGAACTTACCAACAAGACTCAACTCCATTGTTCGTAGCCCTTTCTCTGAGGGAGCTTGCATCCACAACCTCATTGAATCAGCCCCTCTCACACACTCCTCCACACCCCCCACCTCAAGGTACCAAGTGGCTCATTTCTCCCTGATCTCCCCTCTAGCTTCCTCTCCTATAGAACTCCCCAACTTGCGAGTTGCTCCAAACTACACCATGCTTGCCTCATCCTCTTCCTAACCACCCTATGCTCCCTACAATTGCTGCACTCCCTACATTTGCCACATTCCCTACACTCATCACGTTCCCCCTCATCAATTTCAAAATCTCCTTCAATGTCTGGTCCCCCATGCACATTGTTTTCCCTTGTTTTGTTTTTAGTTTAATTTATTTGGGGGGTTTTGTAATTTTGACAAAAGCAAGATTAAATAAGCTTAGTTTTAAACTTAATTTTTTAAGAGTCAAATAATAGTATATATCATATTTTCAGTTTGATTCCTTTAAAGAGCTTGTTATTTGAAATAAAATTTGATGATAATCCAGAACTTTATAATTTAAAGTTTCAAAATCAAAAGTTTTACCACTAAACTAACACCTCATAAGATTATATGTAATTAGATTATTTCTGTTATGCATTTCATATACTTTATTTATGATACCTGTTTTGATCCTGAATTCCATGGGCACTCAATACTAATATAATTAGATACTTTGTTTGAACTTTGAAATATAAAATTACCTAATACATTAAATTTTGAGGCTTTTAGGCAAAGGAATAGAAACAGTTTGGGGAATACATCTAAGAATGCACTGGTTATTCTTTTAGATACCTAGGAGAAAGGTTATAAGTTGGGATATACTGTTTTCAAGGGGTTAGAAACAAACTATACATCTCATAGACTGAATACGTAATTTCTGGGTTATTTAATCAAAATCCGTTACAATATTTCACAGTATTGATGTGAAACTTGGCATTTACAGATATCTGCCAGTGTACCGCCGATGGATGGAGTGACGCCTCAAACAGATTTCCTTTGCGAACTGCAAGACCTTGGCCATGGCCATGACATTGAACACGGTTTTTTTTTGATAGGCCAAAGGCCGTAGCCCAGGCCCGATCCCGATCTAGTCTCTGGCAAAAAAGCGGCCGCATGTGTTCGAAAAAGAAATTCCTGTCAATATTTTCTCGCCATGCACTGTTAGCATAGGTCCTCTGACTTTTAAACCATCATCATCATCGATGGGAAACGAAATCAAGAAAGAGGCAGATGTTACAAAACGGAAGACAAGGATTCCTCACACCCCGTATTCGTTGGATTGAAGTGCGTGAGGAGGAAATGAAAGAATGCTACGCGGACCGTTCCAAGATTCCAGATTATTTAAGCGGCTTCACCTTTTCCAGCATCATGCTTTTGGACTCCTGTTTTCTTGCTACAGCTGCTTTTCAGTGGCCACACCTCGCAACAGCATTCGAAGACCGTCATATGAAAGCGACGGTGCTTCAGGATATTTTCAAGATACGGAACCAAATTCCACTGTTCGTAGTTCAAACGGTGGCCGACGAATTTCAAATATCATTTCGATCGCAGGTTACGAAAACGTTGCTCAGAATCTGTCCGTTTGGTATTTATTTATTTGTCGTCATTTTGTTCGCAGTTATGCTCAGTTATATCATCAGGTAGACAGCATGTGGCGCCGAGAAACCCCCTCTTCTTTCTCTGCTCCATCGCTTCTTGTGCGGCTCCTCAACGACAGGACCGGGTTATGCATTTGCAGAAGAAGACCACATCGAGGACAAAATCCTAGACAGACTCGGAGACATTGTAGAAGGATGTTCAGATTTCTTTGACGATTTCTGCCCTGGACTGTGCGATCAACTAATTTGCAATACCGGGACAAAAAGTAATCAGTCATTGCATGTTCTGTGCCGGGTATCGTTGATTCTTCTGCGCTGGATTATCACATGCGTGACGTGTGTGCTATTCATTCTCGTTGCTTTTGTTTTGTTTCTTGTGTTAGCAATCTCCACTGTGATCTTCTGATCGGGAGTGGTAATACCGCTTATGCCCTTTTTCATAATAGCTTGCCTGTGGCCCGGTGCGCCGTATCAAGCAGCAGGAACCCTCCTGCAACATGCTTAAGGCAGAGAACCTTGCACCTCATATTTCTATCAAACCTTACATGGGAGCCATAAATGGTATCCAGTTTACCTCAAACGATAATTTATCACTTTATTTGCCACACATAAAAGTGGAAGAGAACAGCCGCGTGATTCTGCACAATGTGATTGCCAAGGAGCAACGTCTGGCCGAGAAAACCATGTGCAACTATGCTCTTCTCATGGGCAGACGCCTGCAGATGTGGAGGTATTGGAAGAGATACAAGTTCTCACAAGTCAAATAGAGCTTTTGCAGCCGAAGATATTGCCACGCAGACAAGTTATGAAAAGGAGGCAGCAGCAGCAGAACAAGATAGAAATTGGACAGTGCGCATGTTTCAGGGCTTGCAAGAGTCGGCAGCGGCAGCAGAGTTGCAGTGGTGGGATTGGACAGATTGATGCATAAAAACGTTGAGGCAGCTGCAAGAGGACATTCCGGATCCATCACGGTTGGCGGTACTGAGAATATCGGTGCAGTTTTGGATGAGGGATTTAGGGAGGCGTTACACTGCAAATCCATGGGTGACTCTCTCCACTGCTGCAGCTGCAATCCTGCTTTTCATGACGGCGGCACAGGTTGTCTGTTTGTTCGCTAACTGCTGCAGCAGCAGAAGGTCGTCTCCTCCTCGGCCATAACTTGTGATGCTCGCCATTCTTCTTCTTCTGGTTTTTCTCTTTAGCATTGTGTTTGTTAATTCGTTCATGGTGACACGTTGCTTTCTCATGCCACTACATATTTAGCTTTGGTTTACAACTCTCTTGTTCTTTCCTTTGTCGGGCATCCTATGCAATTTGTGAGTTGCAATTTGAAAAAGATGTTTAAGTTACCTGAATTAGAGCATTCCAAAACTAAATATCAAACATTGATAATGAATTTAATGATACCAAGCAATTGCAGGTACATCTAGTTCTTTTTACAAAAGCAAAGGGTAAAAAGCAACCATGTAAATATAGGGTTGGAATGACAGAAAGAGAACTCATGTACCGAAATAACATTTTTGGGACAAGGTTAAGGCTAGTATTACAACAATGATGAAAGTATCATACTATACCCTAAAAAAATAACTATAACGTAAAATTTATTATATAAAGAATATTTCAAAATATATTATAATTTTATAAATTATTTTTTTTATCCTATATACTATTTGACAACTATTGAGGACATAATAACTTTGTATAAGAGAATAGTATGTTGTTACACTTTTCTCTATTATATTATAGTATGTTGTTACATTTTCATAAAAATTTATTTGCTATTTTTTTTTCTATAAGCCATTTCTATTCCTAGTTCTTTAGTTATTATGCAAATTTAGAAGATATGGTACATGCTTGGTAAGTGTTGAAATTACAATCCTATTACTGATTCAAAAACTATGCTTAAACAAATTAGCCCATGGTGGCTTTCTTTTAATGAATGATCTTGGGCTACTCATTCATCTAGATCATATACCACTTGGAGTAAATTTCATATAGATTGTATACCACTTGGACTAAATTTGGTATCGGGTAGTTTCCTATCTTCATATGCATGATATATAGATTACATGGAACAAGGCTTCTAGCCTCTACATCAAAGTCTTCTTATTGAAATTTATTTTCAACATATGGGAATTATTTCTCCTCAACACCCTCTTTGTGAAAGTAAAAACTTATTTTTTCATGTTTTTCTTAAGTGTCTAGTTACTCAATGATGATAGGTTACTCTAATAATTAGAGTGGTAATTATTATAACAGTTACTCTAATCATTAGACTGGTTATTATTAGGGTGGTTACTCTAATAATTAGAGTGATTATTATTAGGGCGGTTACTCTAATTATTAGAGTGGTTATTATTAGGGTAGTTACTCTAATTATTAGAGTGGTTATTATTAGAGGGGCAATTTCTCTAAAATTAGAGTGGCAGTTTCTCTCTAAAATTAGAGGGGCAGTTTCTCTAAAATTAGAGTGGCAGTTTTTGTAATTATTAAAGTAGTTTCTCCCAAGCCTATAAATACAGTGCCCAAGCACACAATACTGGGGAAGTTAAGAAGAAGAAGAAGAATTTAGAAGAAGATTTCAAAGGAGGAAGTCTTTTAGGAGTCAAGTAGTGAAACTCTATCCAAGTGCCCACAACAAGAGGTCTAAGTGTGGACGGATCTTTATTCGAGCATTATGTACCTGAGCACACCTTGTGTACGGAAATAAAGACGAGCTCTTGGATTCATCCTTGCATCACTTGAGATTTGTTTTCTTACTCATTTCCTTTATTTTATTTTCTTTTGCATTTATTTTATTTTATTCTTTTATTTTATTTTATGCACTTTACATTTTTGTTATTAGCACAGACAGTACAATCACTTCAAGCATGCGTGTAACACTTGGTAACCCAGTAACGATTAGCGTTTGGTAATCTTGGTAGTGTTGCGCTAGTTCAGGATGTGTACGACAAGTGAGAATGGATACTGGTGTTAAAATTAGTTTAAAGCCTAGTTAATCAGTAGTTAAGTTAAATCAGTCACTTAGTTATCTCTCTCTCTCCTCCCCTATTAGCATAAGACATTAAAAAGATAAAAGTTATAAAAATCATGTACCTCAAGCTTACTTAACCATACAACCGTGACAATACAAGTAAGGTTGGGAAGACAATGATTGATTAACCTTGAGTGTTCCACTAGGGCACGTAAACACTTAGTCCTTGGAGTTCGACTGGATCACACGTGAAATGCTCGTATTCGTATGGTTGAGTGTAGGGGTACCTCGCCACTCATCATTGGCCCTGTTGCCAGGGACTTAGTTGTTTGTGCACTACGTAGAACATAGGAAATCATCCATATCGTTGGGATGTTAGAATGAACCCTTAGTGTTGATCAAAGGAAAGATAAGAAAATGGTAAATCGCACACTAAACAAGATGAAAATGTCATCTTCTTTGCACAAGAGCACTTCACCGCCTAGGACTAACATAAGAGACAGTCGGCGACATCATACACGTAACCAAGATCCGCCAGTTCCTCAACAATTTCTGGTAGTATATACTCATCACGATGAGTATGTACTCGATTTCAACTTTATCCTCCACCAAGATGAACAACTGCATTGGAGAGACTTAGAGGGTAACATAATGTTGCCTCTAGACCGATCAGTCCCCAACATGCTCCTTCATGCTCTCACATGAATATGCATGTCATTTTTATACACTGAATACATTGCATGCGATCATGACACAAGGAACTATCATCCCACAAAAGCACAATGTCAATGGGACTTGCAATAGGAGAGTTACCATGCATCCTTGAAGCGTAAATGGCCCCATAATTCCCCACACATTTTAAGCAAAATTGGGGGTGGTGAACCGGTTTCAATAGATTCCCCACCAAATGATGTTCTCCCTCTTAACAATGGTTAGGAGGTGGGGTATCAGAACCTCCACTTCGCAATTCACAACCCTAGTTCTGGTCCCCATGAACATGAAGTGTTCAACGAGGAAACACAAACACACGATAAGGGAAGACATTTTGATAGTAATCACAATCAAGGCCAAGACCACCGAAGAGAAGGTAGAAAACACTGTCATGATGATGTTTCTCTTTCTTCTTCACCTTCATCATCACATTCACCCTCTCCTTTGGTGTCGGGACACAGTCATAAGGGAACTAACCGTGAGGATAAAGGAAGATGGAGTGAAAAACATCAATGAGACAGTCGAGAACAAGGACGAGGGCACTCTAGGGAATCATGGCATAGAGGAAGGGAGAGTAGGTAACAGCGTAGACATCATAGATGCTATGAATGAGATGACCTTGAAGAACCCCTACTCGCAACCAAAAGCATGTTAGATATCATAGAGGCCTTAAGAGTTTCAACAAGGCACCAAAAGGACAATAGGATCAAGAGGTTAGACATGAAAAATATCCCATTATTTGAAGGAGGATACAATGTTGATCCTCAAAACCACTTACAAGCATTCCACGATGCGTGTGCCTTGTAGAGGAGTCTAGGGAGCGAGGTAGTGACTATGACAAAAAGAAATAGAGAGAAGTAGTGATGCAAGGGGAACTACCCACTCAACCGTAGCAACACAATGCTATGAGGGTTGTGAATCTTCAACCCACTACTAGTTCTGACAACCGTATGAAGAGAAGACCTTTCTTTAGAACCAACAGTCCAACTAAGCCCTCACAACCACAAGAGGTTGAACCTCTGAATGCCTCCCATCAATTAAGGCTTTAAGGCTTCCTTCAAACCAAACACTGAGCTCAACGCATACAGTTCTGTTAACACATGTCATTACTGATTAGATTAAGGTGGGCCACCTTCCCAAGAAATTCTCTGATCCTAGAAGCCCTCTAATCTATCTCCAAGTCACTGGGAATGAACCATGTAAAGCTCTTCTAGACTCAGGTTCCAGAGTCAACTTAATAGCACAAGAGATGTACAAATCTTGGAACCTGCCTCCATTAAGGAAGAGTAATATTCGACTAGGGCTGGCTGACCAGTCCATCACTGTCCCCTTGGGACTAGTGGAGGACATCATTACCACTATGTGTGGGTGGTAGTATCTAGCTGATTTCCTAGTAATACAAGTGAACAATGGTAAAGGGGACTTCCCAATAATAATGAGAAGAGCATGGCTAAGTTCTATAGATGCACACCTAGGAATCCACAATCTTTCCCTAGAAATATCCAAGAAGAACACTTTTGGAAAGATCGAGAAGAAGAAAGTTCCATGCATCACATACAGTGACACAAGGTGCAATTGCATGTAGAGATCATGGGTTATGTAAATTTTAGCATTTCCTTCATGCAATTGGTATGCACAAGACATTAATATACAAAAGTGCCTGTATGCAGTAGCCACATGACAAGAAGACACCCAGTGGCTTATGGCTGATCAAGAGAGAAACTCACTAACGTGCATGGAACTAACTGAGGGGATAACTAGTGCTTACATTGAAAGGATAGATGCACTAGAGCAAGTTCATTGTCAAGTTCCAAACCTTAACCTTGAAAACATCAACTAGGAGAAGATGAAAATTCCTAAGAGATTTAAACAAGAGCCCCTAGATTTGAAACCATTGCCCACCAGTCTGGAGCATATGACCCTCAAAAATGGAAAACCGGTGATCATCAATGCAAGACTTGTTCCCAAACAAAGAGAAAGACTGTTGAAAGTGATAAACAAGTTGTCAAAAGCTATTTCTTGGTCATACCCCGAGTTAACTGGAATAGATCCTAAGATATGCCAGCATAAGATTTACACTGAGCCATCCATGAAACCTCGAAAATAATCACAAAGGCAATTAAACCTAAAATTGAAGTAAATAGTAAAATAAGAAATAGAACAGCTTCTTAAGGCTAGGTTCATATATCCCATTGCTGATAGTGAATGGGTTACCCCTCTGGTGATTGTGCCTAAAAAGGGAGGTAAATGGAGGGTGTGTATAGATTTTAGGCTACTCAACATGGCAACATTTAAGGACCACTTTCCATTTCCATTCATTGACCAAGTCTTAAACACCATAGCAGGGCATCGCTATTATAGTTTTCTATATGGCTATAGTGGATACAACCAAATATAGATAGCCCTAGAAGATCAAGCCAAGACAATGTTCACCAGTCCTTGGGGAATGTTTGCATATAAACAAATGTCATTTGGCTTGTGAAATGCTCCTGCCATGTTTCAACGCCTAGTTCTAAGCATATTCCAATAGCAGATAGAAAACGGAGTGGAAGTCTTTATGGACGACTTCTCCACTTATGGAACAAGCTTTGATCAAGCCTTGGACCGATTAGAGAAAGTACTAAAAAGATGTGTAGAAACCAACTTAAGGCTCAACTGGTAGAAAAGCCATTTGATGGTCCAAGAAGGCGTAGTACTTAGGCATAACATTTCACATTCAGGAATAGACGTAGACCCAGATAAAGTTAGGGTCATCCAAGGATTCACCCATCAACCGGAAACTGTCAAAGACATTCAATCATTCCTTGGACACACTATCTACTATAGAAGATTCATTGAGAACTTCTACAAGATTGCCAAACCGTTAGTAGAGCTAACAAAGAATGACGCACCATTTGAATGGACCAGGGAATGTGAACGAGCATTCCAAACTCTAAAACAAAAGCTTGTAGAAAATCCCATTCTACAAGCCCCTGATTGGTCCAGACTATTCCATATAATGACTGACGTGTCCAATTATGCCTTAGGAGCTATACTTACATAGTTAGATGGCCAAAAATTTCCTTACTACATCCACTGTTCAAGAAGGAGTATCGCCAATGCGCAACTTAACTACACAACTATAGACAAAGAATTAATGACTGTAGTGTTTGCACTAGATAAGTTTACGCACTATGTGTTAGGTTACAAACTGTTCATCCATACGGATCATACTGCAATCTGGTTCCTCATGAACAAGCCAATAGTTAGTCCTCATGTTATACAATGGCTGGTAATCCTATAGGAGTTCAATCTAACGATGATCGATACAAAGGGCGCAGAGAACATAGTTGTAGATCATTTATCTCAGTTGCACTAGGATAGAAAAAAGATGAATATGTAATGTCTAATCATTTTCCTGATGAAGCCCTCTTTGCCAGTGTAGTGAATAACCAACCCATGGAGACGAATTGGTATAGTAGCATTCTCACCTATCTCCTTAACCAACAAAAACCACAGGAGCTGGACTTTAGGAAGAAACAACAGTTTTCTCACAAAGCCAAGTACTTCATGGAGATCAACAGAAAACTTTACAAAGTGTGTCTTGATGGCTTGCTTCGATGGTGCGTGCTCAAGGTGGACCAACTAAGAGTTCTCCAAGAGGCTCATGAGGGTCCTTGTGGAGGTCACTATGTAGGGAGATGAATAGCTATTAAGATCCTACTTGCAAGATATTACTGGTCAACATTTTTTCGGGATGCCCATCAATTTGTCCAATCTTGCAAGTGTTGTCAATGTGATGGGGGAATGACTGTTAGAATGGAGTGTCCACAACAATGGATTCAACCTTTAGAACCCTTTGAAATTTGGGGAATAGACTTTATGGGGCCCATTACACCAATGTCCAATGGAAAAGCTTACATCATTGTTTTCGTAGACTCTCTAACGAAATAGGCTAAAGCAGTTGCTATTATAGACTGCACATCATCTACAGCTGCATGATTTGTGCAATAACAAATCATAAATAGGTTTGGTGTGCCATGTGCACTTATCTCAGATAATGGAACACCCTTCACAGGTGCAACTTTTCGGAAGTTAATGCAATGCTTAGGGGTTGAACATAAATTGACTACACCTCATCACCCCCAAGCTAATGGACAAGCCGAGGTCACTAACAGGGAGATCACTAAAATATTGACAAGGACAATTAGCAAGTATAGGTGAGATTCGAGCACTAAACTGAATGATGCTCTTTGCGCATACCACTCATCTTGGAAACTCCCTATAGGCTACTCTCCCTATGAGTTAGTGTATGGAAAACTTCCAAAGCTTCCAATTCAAACCAAGCTTCGTACACTATCCATGGCTTGTGACCTCCACCTTGACCTTGATCTAGCACAAAAAAAAAGGTTGGCAACTTTAAACGTGCCAGAAGAAAACTAATTAGCTACCCTCTCATCAAATGAGTTGCACAAGGCATATAACAAGCAACATCGTGACCTGAAAATTTGAAAGCTTAAGTATCAACCAAGAGATAAGGTCCTCTACTAGAACTCCACACATGTGCCACAACGCACAAAATTTCAAACACTATGGGAAGGACCTTACATTATTCATACAATCTTTCCTTTAGGATCCATGACCATATACAAACCTGAGAGCCCTGATAAGAGATTACTAGTCAATGTGCAATAGACCAAACCCTTCCATGAACTTAGAATGGCTAGTGCACATAATACCTCTGAGAAGGGACGACCCCGCTCATTATTTCAAATCTCCTCCTTTCAACTCAGTCATGGGAGAGATGGCCATCTCTGCTGATGAGTGGCTAAGTACCCATATGCCCAACCATTCGGCTCGGTTGAAATCTGCAGACTGTAAGCACTTAATATATGCCAGACTCTAATCAGTGAAACCTTGGGTTAGAACGGTCGTTGTCCTCCTAATCTCACTTGTGAAGTTCTACTTACGATGGTTAAGTGAGACTAAGGCTAATGATTTTTATAGTTTTTTGTTATCTTTTGGCGGCTAATTTATACTGGAAAGAAAGGCTAGAATATTAATTAATCTAAGATTATCTTAATCTAAATCCTAACTATTCCTAACATAAGTATCTGGTCCCATCTTCAAAGCATGCTTTGAGCATCTCCTAATACTTCTGGGTTACCAGACATTAAGCATCACTGGGTTTACCATGTGTTTGAATTACGTTCGAGATGGTTGTACTTATGGCCTTTACAAACTACGAATGAGCGATAGCGATTGAAATAATAATAACAGAAACTTAAGTAATTAGCAAGGAAATTAGCAAATCATAAACATATTAAACTACTGAATGCATAAAATAGCTAAGTCCAAATGCTGCAAGGAATTCTTAAATACTTCATATTTATTATTGTCACGTCAATGGGCTCAAATACATCAACGCTCGAATAAAGAGCTGATCACTTCTCTTACACCTGCTATGGGCACTTGGAAAATATTCTATCTCCTGTGGGAACAAACTGCAAGAGCTTCGCTACAACTACCAAAAAGATGCCTATATGAGGCGGAAGGCCCTCTTATTTATAGGCCAAGGTAGGTAGCTGCGTAAATGGGGCCACGTCGATGTAGGGAGGCTATGTCAATGGGCCCGCGTCGACGCAGCTACATATACGTAGCCCTGTATACATTGCCCAGTCAACACATTGACTTAATGAAACTTCATCATAGCCCCACAACTGAGCAAAAACTAGTCCTCGAGTTACTTTACAATTTGGAAAGGTATGGATTCTTATTTACAACACACATAGCTTAAACACATACATGACACACACATGACACAACATGAATTTGTCCAAGTTCCCAAGTTACAGAGCAGGACAAATTACAAAAATGGTGGTGTTCAAAGACAAAATTGAACACCTCACTGGTCCTAGAGTGTCTGTTATGTATGATGATGCACAAAATTACTAGAGAAGATCACATCGTCCCTAGGGGTGATGGTTCTGATGGACCTTCTCCAACCTCTGGCCCATGTGCTCGTGGCAGCACAGATGACAGTTGTCCTGTGGCAACTACAACTTTTGGAGGTAGTCAAAAAGCCTCAAAGAGAGCCCTCATCTTTTCTTCTTTACTTCTAGGGTCATTCATGGTCTAGGCAGCTTCTCCAATGTGTGCTGGAACTGGAACTTCCCAAGGGCATGGCAGCACCAGAAGGAGTTTTTTTAAGTTAACAAACTAGGCTATGAACTGCTTATGTTCGATGTCGAACACTCAAACTAATGCCTGCAGCTACTGGTAGTCATTCATTCTATGGGCCAGGTCCTCTGCTATGGTACGTTGTCCTTCAAAGCTTGCGCGAAGAACCTCGAGTTCTATGTTTTTCATTTGCAGCTTCTGCTTTGTTTCTTTGTAGGCCTGGAACTCTCCCTCATATAGGGAATACGAGGCGGCCACTTATTTTTCCAATTCTTATCATTGTATCTTGGCTATGAGCATAGCCAGGTTTGCATATCGAAGGTTGGCAAGCTCCATGTATTCTGTCATCTCCTCAATCTGTAGCTCCTTCAAGAAAATTTTAGCTTTATTGTAGGCGTTCAACCCATCAAAGATGGATTGCCATACATCGCCTCCCTCCCAGAGCTACTAGAGCACTTGGTTCATTTTGGCTTTGGCAACTTGAATATGCTTCTCATTTATCTCCTTCTGCAATCCCACTTGGTCCCTGTAATGATTTTTGACTTTTTCGAATTTTAGGGCCTCATTCTTCCAAGCAGAAATTTTGATTCTAGACTTCTATCGCAATGCCCAAACCTCCTCCATTGACAGATTTCAATTTTCAGCAACCAACCTTCTTATGTCAACATTCACCCTGGCTAGTTCTTCCTGCTGTTGATGGATAAAATTTTTCATATGTTCATTTTCTACACCAACATTACATAGGCGAAGAACCTCCGTGGTCAGCTGCACATTCTCCTAGCAAACCTTAGCCAAGTCCTTGTCTAAGTGATATGCTTAGGCATCTACCAAGGACTTGTCGAGGATCGTCGCCTCCCGCACATACTCAACGATCTGAATTCTAAGTTGAAGCTGGTGAAAAGCTTCATCCCTAGTGATGTTGCAGTCGAGGATGGCTAGATCGGCAAGTTGGGCTTTTAATTGGGCTACTTCTGTTGCTAAGCGCTAACAAGCAGCTTGAGCAGCCTCTAGTCGTCCTTCCAAAATGAGGCTCTTTCCCCTTGCCGAGAGTAGCTTTGACTGGGTTGCAGTAATGTTTTCTGGAAGGTCAAAGACATCCAGAAGTATTTGCCCAATTCCCACTAGTCGGTCCAAAAACTCTTTGTGTTGGGCTGCATCAATCTTGCTATGTGAAGTTCTAGCAAACACCTGTAGATCTGGTAATCCATGAATGTTTGGTACAGGTGCTGCTAGTGCATTAAGAGTTGTAACAATTATGTCAGCAACCACTTCAGTCGCAACTTCATGTCCCTAGTGTTGCATCACCAGGACCATCGCCCCTTCACCATCTTCCAAGCATACTGAGAAGGTAGCAGCATTTCTTGAAATTTCAGGGAATAACTGCTAGGTTGGAACTATCACTTCTCGGATGCTTGGGTCTATTCTAGTTGGAGCTTGTCTTCGAGCGATGGAGAATACTAGCCCTACCCTATTAAGCAAGCTAACTAATTGAGCCACTTGCTCCAAGTGGCTCATGGTAGGGTGATAGACCGAAGGATCTTCTCCTCCACCAGTCCTACTGGATTGCTCTTGCTGGCTTGAGAGCATATCCCAGATCTTACAGATGTATTTTTCCATGGTTTATGAGCCTGGCTACATTGTTTGTGTATGTGGTGGAGGTGGTTGCTGCTCCTCCTCTGTCTATGTGGTAGTAGGAGTTTTATCTTTCATCATCTCTCTTCACGAGGTAATTGGGGCATTTCGGATTACATCATTGGAATACCGTGCTATTTTGCACAACTTTCAAATTAGGCAGGGAAAGGGGAGAGCTCATCTTCCACGTTCGTTCTTAGTGAACATCTTTTCAATCTCTAGAAATAGCAGCTATGGAAGACTCATAGGGAATTTCCCATTCAAGGCGGCACACACACAAGCGGAGAAGGCTGTGATTTTACTGGGTATTACTGTTGGGTTTAGGTGATAAGACACGATCTTTGAGTACACTCTCTCCACCATGGTTAGGGAGTCAAACTCCTTGCGATCTACCCCATAGCACCATTTGGTCCATTCTGCCTTTACCTCTAGTTCAGCCTGCTTTGGAATTTCCACCACATCTGCCCTAGTTTCAGGCAACCCCGGAGCCTGCACTATTACCTCTGAAGAGTAAGAGACATAAATGTCTTTGATTCTTACTCTAGACCCTGGTTGTCGATTCGTCCAAAAGAGATAAGTTTCTCCTAAGTACCATTCACCACTGGTTGTGATTGGCCACATCAGAGAGTTCTGCAGTTGGAGCCTCACGTCTTCTGGCATGTTCTCGAGGAATGGTCCAAAATTTAGCTCTTG